>NW_026847438.1:117719036-117944496 GCF_025583915.1 Anolis sagrei ordinatus
TAGGCCAGGCTCACTGAACAGACTGAACTCCTATTCCTTGATCAGCAAGAGCATTTGTCTTTGGTCAAATAGGGGTGGGGATCAAGAACATCGCTACCAACCAACAGGAAAGCAAGATAAACCAATTTAAGGATGAATCCTTAGCAACTATTTCTAGCAAAGAAGCAACAAAGCTTCCAAAATTAGCTAGTTTGCAAAATCATCACATTAATGTCCTGGATTCATTCTCATTTTTGCTTCTGAGAAATGGAATAGATACTTATTTGAGCTCAAAGCACAACTTAGGCAAGAGACAAGATGGGGTCTATCTTCACCAGGAATAGCAGAGCTAAAAGTTTTACCCAGTTCTTTCAGTGTTGTTTTCTTCCAAAAATGAGGACATTACAACTGGCCAAAAACAGTACCAGTATTGCCATTCTCACAAAGAACTTAAATCATAAAGAAGAAGCAGCAACATAACTAATGAACAAATCTGTCAGCCATGAGAAGAACATGAAATGGTTTCAACAGATTTTCAAACCAAATTCTAACCCTTGTATTCTACTATGGATTCAGTTCTATCTTGCTGTCCTTTGTGTCACATTTTTCATACTTCCTCACAAACTTCTTTAGAAACAGTGATGGCAGTAGCAATGAGGTGTGATTTCAAGCACTGAAAAATAAGCCACCGATACTACTTTACATGTCAAAAGCTTATCCACAGTTGCAAGTCTGATGATGCTCTTAAGTTCTGAACTGAACCAGCTGATAGTTATTGTGAAAAAGTCGACCCCAAAATTAATTCAGAAATAGCATCTTATCCATCCCAGATGAGCCAAAATGGGACCTGATATATCCCCAGTGTGTTGTATGGGGAATGATGCCAGGGACTCTTATGTCCATATATGGATGAAATGCCTACTTGTGTGAACTTCTGGTCTCACGTTGTGAATGAAATTTCCCACTGGAAATCACAGATTCGGGCTCACTGCTACTTTTATAATTGTTTCTGTGAAAAAATAAAGCCTTACAACATAAACATGTATCATTGCAATTATGCTTCTGACAGCTAGGTTAGAAACTGCAAGTTTTCAGAAGTATTTGGGACACATAAGCCTGGAGTAATCATTTCAAAAGATAGCACAACTGTAATTGAGCACTTTATTTGCACTTCAAAAAGGCACACATCCCCCAAATCGGTTGAGTACCCTTAAAGAAAGAAAGGATGGCTAGTCATACTTAGATTTGATTACTATTATGACATATCTCAACTTTTACAGTTTATGGAAATACTGAGAAGTGACTCAACCACTTCTTGAGTAGACATGGAAACTGGATCCAACAGGCTTACAGAAAAGTTTGTCGCTCCTCTTCCCCCGCCCCTGTACACCCCAAATAAGTTGCAGATCTTTTTTCTTAGGTAACCATTAAACTTATGGACAACTGATTAAATTAACGACCCCACTCCAGTTTTCCCTTTCCTAATGCACCCCCCTTTTTATATACCAGAAAGAGAAGAATTCTACCAAGATCTAGCTGATAAAAATACCTTTAGAACAAAAGATGTATTTATAGGTTCCAGCTCAATTTCCCTGGAGCAACTCATAACAAAAACTGGCTAATGCCAAATATAATTGGCTTAATGTAGGTCATGTTCTAATGTTTGCAGTACTTTTTTTAAAGTCAGAGACTTCTACATCTCTCACAGTCTTTGGATTGTTGACTGCAGACCCAAGCATTAATGGGTCAGGAATGGGCAGACAAAAGTGCTATATTCCTGATCCGTTGTGGCAAGATTCTTTGGGAAACAGGGTCCCATCTACAGTTTGAAAATGCATTAATTACATGGTCAGTTTAGATGCATATGATGTAGTACAGTGTAGTTACACTGCATTATATGAATCTACGCTGACCATATAATGTAGTTTGAGATAGGGTCTCAAACTACATTACACTAGACTTGTAAGAAGCTAGAGCAGAGCTTTCCAAACATTTCATGTTTGTGACACACTTTTTAGACATGCCGCATTTCACGACACAGGAATTCAGTTTTACTAGCAAACTGGAGGTTAAACCAGCCTTTTATAAAAGATATGAACACATGCATAAACTAATAACAAAATGTATGAGGACACAACATATTTCAAGAAAACCTTTAATTCATATTTTAAATATATCACTTATTGCTTATTTCACATAGACTTAGATATTTCTTATTACGTTCATGCAATACACCTATACACTGAGGCAACACACTAACATGTCACAACACACAGTTTGGAAAGCTCTAAGCTAGAATTTGCCATTCCCCACCACTGCTGTTTGCTAGCACTAATGGCTGGGTTAGTTGTAAAACGATGGCTCTGAAATTAATTTACCAATAGAACATCATCTCACCTGTAAGAGCCAAAATGGGACCTGATATATCCCCAGCATGCTAGGTGGGGAATAAACTTACATCCATATGTTGTTGGAATGCCTACTCACTACATTGTGAATAACTACCTTATACCACAGATCAATTAATCCATATGTGTCAAACTCAAGGCCTGCAGGCCAAATCTGGCCCACCATGTCATTTTATGTGGCCCTCTGGGTGCTAGGCTATGACTCCTGTATTCTTCATCATTAGATAGATAGATAGATAGATAGATAGATAGATAGATAGATAGATAGATAGGAGCCACGGTGGCACAGTGGGTTAATCCCTTGTGTTGGCTGAACTCCTGACCTGAAGGTCAGCAGTTTGAATCCACAAGATAGGGTGAGGTCCCATCTGTCAGCTCCAGCTTCACACGTGGGGACATGAGAGAAGCCTCCCATAGGATGTTAACACAGCCAGTCATCCCCTGGGCAGTGTCCTTGCAGACAGCCAATTCTCTCACACCAGAAGCAACTTGCAGTT
Source organism: Anolis sagrei ordinatus (assembly GCF_025583915.1). Classification (NCBI taxonomy): domain Eukaryota; kingdom Metazoa; phylum Chordata; class Lepidosauria; order Squamata; family Anolidae; genus Anolis; species Anolis sagrei. The sequence goes on from NW_026847438.1 coordinate 117,721,921, forward strand.
TCTCAAGTCGCTTCTGACACAATAAAAAAATAATTGGATATAATGACTACAGCTAATGGGAATTGTTATACAGTAACATCGGGAAGGCTGCAGTTTTTCTATTATGTCTGGGGTTTGGATTGAGATAACAAGGCTTGTGAATATGATGTCTGACTTTCAAATGTTGTTAAACCTTTTCCGAACCTTAGAACCACAAGTGCTGTTAGACTGCTATTCCTATCATCCCTTTTGATGGATCATCAAAAGTGGATCATCAGAAGTGATGGGAGTTATCATTCAATAACATCTGGGGACATACATTGGATAGAAACTAAAGAGCACTGAACATTATGTAAAAATATATATAGTTGGCCCTCTGTAGCCACGGATTATCAATCCATGGATTCAACAATCCTTTGAAGACAATCACAAGGCTGATGTGGCTCTCAATGTAAATGAGCCTGGCCCCGTGTGATCTATAACATTAAAAAGGAAGAAGACTATGTTTTTAAAAACCACCATAATTCTATTCTTTCTCTCTCGCAACCTCTCCTAAAGATATGATAGTTTAGATGGATTCATATGCCATGTATATGTGATTTGCTGACCTGGAAGATTAGAAGACGCAGCCTTTGTTCCAACTTTCATCTGTTATTTTTATATTTAAAACTGATTTCCAGATTAAGCTGATGTCTTGTGGATTTTCAAGTTTTGACTTTATAATCCATTTGGGAACTGGCCCTAAAGTGGGGAGAAAGCCTAAATTCCGAGGCAGAAGAGCATAAAAAGTATAGAACAAAATACCCAAATAGCAGGAAGTCCTGCTGGAAGAATGCCAGAAGTCCTCTCTCCTTCTCAATGTCTTCAGAAACCATTTTGTGTTTGGTCAATTAGTTGGATTATTTATTGTTCCTGCCATTGAGTTCATTTTTATGAAATTATTTTTTAAATGAGTATCTGTAACGATTTGCAGATGGTCTATAAAATGGAGTGGGAGAGTGTTAATACGCAGGAAGGATATTGTGCCAATGTAATCATATCTGTTGTAACCGAGTCCTGACCATGAACTGGGGGAGGGAGACTTCATACTTGTCTTTTGCCCCAAGATCTCACTGTAGTTGCACCCCTCCTTTCACTACTCTGCATTTATAAATAGGTGTGTGTCTCTGATTCAATTGAATCCTGAGTACAGAGCTGGGACAATTCTGAGAGTTGTGTGTCTCTCCAGGGCAAAGTGGGATGCCCTCCAGGTGGACCTTTCCAGGTTTTCATCAGCAGCTCTTCACTTTCCCTATCCAGAAAATGACAGGGTGGATAAATGAGGGGAGGGAGACAAAGTAGGTGAATAATAGGTCTACATACTAATCAGAAGAGACAGTTTACCAAGGCTCCGCATTCAAATTGCTCTCGGGGAGAGATGTTAAATCTTATATAATCTTTTACTCAAGTCTGCTCTGTGCTGTTAGTTCTGCCTCAACTGAGCACAAACAGTTTAGAGCTTGAAGAGAAAGATTGAGAGCTCTCCTGATTTCATTCCTTAACCAAACCAATCCTTCCCTCTATTTCAACTCTCCCATCCTTTTCTTACATTCTTCTTAATCATTCTCTTTTCGTTTCATTTATAATTTAAGTGGGTTGTTTGTTTGTTTGTTTGTTTGTTTGTTTGTTTGTTTAGACACACCAACAAACCTACAATAACTAGAATTTAGTTATTGTAGGTAGTATCACCTCCCTTCATCTCTAAAGGGATGCTCAAAGATGAGGAATAGATCATACGAACATTGCAAAATAAATGGCAAAATGTGGGAGTACTTAAAAGACAAATAATAGAGGATTTAAAAAGAGAGGGCAGGAAAATAAAAATAGAGAAGTATAAAGAAGTGGAAAGGATTTTTTTTGGAAATGGTAGCAAACCCCAGCACAACTATCAAAATTATTACAGGAAAAAGTTCAACATGTTGGCACTAAAGATTAAGCAAAGGTTGGTATGCCCACATGTGGTGGGAATGTCCAAAGGCAAAATCTTTTTGGAAACAAATAAGGAAGAAAATGGAGAAATTGTTTAAAATACCACTTCAAGTAAATATGGAGTTGATGTTGATGAGAATATTGGGGAACAATAAGGTCGATGTAAAAAAAATCAAGATTTATTCAGAGCAATGATTCTTACAAGAAAGGCAGTAATAGCATGAGTTTGGAAAGACAAAAAAATGGAATATGATAAATTGGAACAACTACTTGTTTGATCAGGTCCAACCAGATATTATAGCAAGTTTAACCTGTGGAGATAAGAAGGAAGATAAAATGAGAAAAATTAGAAAGAAATGGTGGCTATATATGGAATGGATAAAAAGTGATGAAGCCAATGTAAATATTGTACAGAGATGAGAAAAGCAGAGCTCATGATTGAAGTTAAAATTATAATGGAAATTGTGGTATGAGTATGCGGTGGGGGGAGAAAAAAAGAGTTAATTGTACTAAGATATATTCGATAAATGAGTGGTTAATGTAAAAAAAGAGGAAGAGTGAGTAATAGGAAGAGGGTGAGGGAATGTTGTAATAGATAAATGACGTGCATGGAATATAGGTACAAAATCTACTCATATAACAAATTATATATTTTTTGAAAAACCTCCCTTCATCTCTACTGATCCTTGGCTCAGTTATATAACTATTTACTCAGGATCATTTTTTTTAATTACCAATATGTGTCTGGAATGCAGTCTTATACTTTTTTTCCTTATCTGTCCTCTGCACACACTTACCAAATTAATGCTAAGTAGTTGTGTATTATTTGTACACTATTTGTAGGAGCCTTGAAATACAAGAGCAAAAGCCAGAACTAATGCCACACTGAGAAGTAGATGGTCCTTCCTTCATGTTAATGCCAGAGAGTAGGCACATGGTATAGCAGAATACAGATGGCCATTAGCAAGATATGTTACATAGGTTAACTTGTGAGCAGTCTTCGCAGTTCTAAAAGTAGGACAAAGCACAGCATGTGAGCTATACTGGCACTGCTAACAAATTCTCACTTATTATGAAGGACGCTTGGTCTGGGAGACAGCATTTCCATCCCACTATACCACAACCTACAATTTAAATGGATGCATGCTGGAAGACTCTGGAGGTTTTTAAACAGAGGCTGGATGGCCATGTGTCAGGAGTGCTTGGAGTGCATGGCAAAATGGGGTTGGACTGCGTGGCCCTTGGGGCCTCTTCCAACTCTATGATTCTTTCAAGAAGAGCACCAAGTAGTTCATGATGTGGGAGGAAGATAGAACTACAATTAGTCTTTAACATTCATTGTGGTTAGGAGTACACAACCCTTGTGAATGTGAAAAATGTGAATTAAAGAAATAATTATCTCTTTTTTAAAACTTGGAGAGTATCTCTCTCAGAATCTGTAGGTTCTCTAGCATGATGTGAAGGTCAATCTCCACTGGAAGCTGACCATAGAATTGCACTGGAGAGCCTATCAATTCCTAGAGAGGTGCCTCCAACATGATTCTGTGATCAACCTAGCAGAGGTTGACCATAAAGCACTGGAGGGCTCTCTAGATTTCTACACAGAACATCTTATTCAAATCCATAAATAATCAACCTCATAAATGTAGAGGACCAGCTGTACGCATATTTCTCTGCTATAATATGCCAGATTCATATTTTCTGCTTCTTGCTAATTCTAAGAATATTAATGCAACCCTTTAATTAAAATAGATAGATAGATCTGTTTATTGATTAGTCCACTGACCATATCAACAATAAAAGACAAAAACAAAAATAATTAATAGATAACAATACTGAGGTGGGGGCAGGGAGAGATTTGTGTGTTATATGCCACAGAATTCAATGGAAACTAGACATCACCTGTCTATTTGATAAGTACAATTATGCCAAATTCCAAATTGTTCAGATAAAGAATGTCATAGGTACAGCAATTAAAACACTCTACTCCAATCGTCAGACAGGCATTTCATATATTTCTGTCATATTTTGATGAAAACTATTGATATACTTCATTCAGGCTTATTGCAGAAGGCAATTCTTCATTGGTTTGCTTTGCAGCAGTTCAGAATTTATTAAGGTTTCCCTGAACTGCTGAAGCCGATGGCGCTGGCTGCTGGCAACATTATCTCATGCATGCCTGCATTCATTCTGAAGCGAGTTGCTGCTCGTATTCCATGGTTTGCAGAAGGATTCTACGTACAGCATTTAATTCCTTTACGGATGTAACATCACAGGCTAATTTCTATGTAACTACATGGAATAGGACCCTGGCATGGATGATATGAGGGCATCCCTGTGAGATGCCTCAGGCACAACCCTTTTTTGTTTCTGTCATTGAAAACTCTGAGAAAGAATTCTAGAGCAGTTTGGAAGGAGAGTAAAAGATGTGAGAGAGGGAAAAGATAGCGAGGCTGCATGGAGTGAATAAAAATCATCTGCTAGGGAAGACCAAAAAATGCAACCAAATCCACTCAGCCCAGCATTTATCCAGCTGTGGCTTTGACACCAGAACGTGACAGTAGAGGCGCAAAGCTACATACCACCCTCAAGCTAAACTGAAGCAGACAGATCTTAAAGAAAAGAGGTACTAATTGTCACCAGTATGAGATTACTGATTTTTCAGATGCCATTTCCCCCTAGGTTTGTTGCTTTTATTTGGAAACTCATCTAAAATTACATGGCTAGCTGTGTTTTTCCTCCTTCTCCTCTCCTCCTCCTCCTCCTCCTCCTCCTGCTCCTCCTCATTATTATTATTATTACTTAAATATTAAGGTTTATTTAGAAATATATGAGATGTTTAATTTCCAGAAAAATAAAAAAAACAATGGGGATGTATATCTGCTTTGAGCCAAACCAAAGAAAGCTCAGATTTGATTAAGTTAGGAATGGGGTAAGTTCCTCCAATGTCCTTAGACTCTCTCCTCTCCCCATTAATTATTTTCCCCCAAATTATTATTTTTTCATTGCTGTAAAATTCAGTGGCTTTGCTTTCCAGCCCTTCTGCCCAATCCTGAAGTTTCTCAAAAGGTTGATAGGGAGTGTAAATCAGCTGGAAATTGACCAAGAACAGAATTAGAAGTGATGTGACGTCACCTCCAGTCACCAAAGACCTGCCAATACAGACACACACACACACACACACACCCCTGCCCCAGGGGTGGGCAGGGAACTACAGGAATGAATATTTTCCGCTATCCCCTCTGCATTTGCCAAACCCTGGATTAGACCTGCAGTTATAATCCTTTCTACTTTTCTTCCTGTCTTTCTTCTTTCCTTTCTTTTTTTTCTGGTAGCACATTTTAAGACTTGCTATATGGCTATATTTTCCAATAACAATACAGTACACATTTTCCAATAGCAAATATTTATCTTATTGTTCAACACTGAAGTTGCCCTCCCATACATACAGAGTGCCATGAGAAAAAGTAAACATTTTTCTAAAAATCTCCCATAAAAACCTAGCAGTTTTTGCCATTGCTTTCTGCAGAAAGCTGCTAAATGTACTAACACAATGTAGCTAAGTAACATTAGTTTCCTTCTTGACTATCACTCAAGGAATATTTGATTTTGCAAGTATTTCAAAGTATGTCACCAGCTAATTTCAACAGGAAACCTTAAATTCTGCTAACATTATTCTGGGGTAGTTAAGCGTCAGTGATGCAGTTAATCCTCCATAGTCTTTATTCCAAATTTATTCATGATTTGAAACGTGTTAACAAAGGTGCTGAACCTTGCTATATGCTAGAATTCAGCACCTTGGATAGCTCTTTCAAACTATGAGGTCTGTACAGAGGAAATTAACTTCACCACTGACATGAGAGATACTAGTCACTTCTGACTTCTACTATCCATCCATACTATTGTAAAATGGAGGGTTTGAAGTTCATGGCCATGCCATTGGGTATGCTGTCTCTATTCTTAAATCAGATCTATGTTTGCATCCTTTGTTATAAGGAGCCAGGTAATATGTGTGAAAAATCTAAATTTAAGACAGTTTTATATATTGATGATGTTATGCTCCTTGTGGAGAAATAAACATAATCATAATCATCATCATTTGTCTGTAGATCTGATTCTTCCTTACCGTGATCTGAGTCTTCTTTACCATGAGTGATAATATTGTTTTGACGTCATTTTTGCTTATGTTATTAATTGCGTTTATGCCTTTAGGGCCAATACTTCATCGACATTTTTGGCCAACTATCACTTATTTTGCTGTTCAGCTTCTATTAGGTATTTAGCTCTGATTTAGAGTAAAGGAAGGTGTAGTTTTTCCCCAGGATATTGCCCAAACCATTTAGCTGAAATTCTCTCCACTATGGTTAAAATGCCTCCTGATTTGAATAAGCGCAGTACAATTAGGTATTTCAGGTATGATTAAAATACTTAAGATGAATCTTCTACTGCAGATATATATTTTGCACATCTCATTATATATCCTTCAAACTCATTTTCCGAAAATTAATATTATACCGTATTTAGGAAAGGTATACACAGTGGGGCAGCAAACAATCACCATGCCATTTTTCACTTTGAAAGATGCAAATGTTATTGTCCAAAATGGGTTTAATTTTCTATGCTAGGATTTATATAATAATTTCTGACTCATACAAATGCCTGGCAAATACAGCTGACTCATACTGAGGGCTGGCAAATACTCTTCCGTCAGTGAACCTTTGGGCATTTCAGTTAAATATAAGCAGTTCAATACATGCAATCCTACTTTGTGGCTTATAATATGGGTATGCCTAGTGCTGACCTCTTTCTGGCTGGATGTATCACAATATATTAATTTTGTATTACAAAACATCTTAAATATTTTAGACTCAAATGTACTTGTATGTACTTTTAAATTATATTCCTGCAATTTAGAATATAACTTATTACAAGTGTGGTTTGATTCTGGATGGCTGGGTGGCACAACTCAATCCACTTAACCTTTCTTTGGTACCAGGAAACAAAAAAGGCTGCTTGGTCACTTGAAGAAGTAAAATTTAAAAGAGGGAGCAAGGGAGCAATTCCAAGAGAGAACCAAGCATGATTTCCAAGTCCTGAATAGTCTGGTGAATCTAGGAGGAGGAGACGGATTGTAAAACTAAGGGATACAGCTGTAGAAAGGAGAAGGAGGACTGCTTAGTTTCAAATGAAAAGATAGCACTGATGACTGATGTGGCACAGACTTGGCTGGGAAAGGGGAAGGTGTTGTACTGTCAGTCACCATCCTCTTTCTTCTAGATTTAGTTCATCTCTCCAACAGAGATGAATTTTCCAACAGAGCAAATTGTGTTATTCTCAAATGCATATTTTTTTCCATTCCCTTTCCCTCCCTCAGATCACACTAAGGCTTTTAGGAGCTTAGACTGTGGAATTAGTACAAAATGAGGACTTCCTTGTGTGAATTTAAAGAATGGATAAATAGGTTCAAGATAAACAACATTTGAGAAGACTGGCTTTTTATTCATGTCTTTTTTTTAAAAAAAACTGACACAAGGATATTTCATATTGTGGGAAAGGAAGCTTTCAAAACTTCCTTTCTTATCCTCCATCATTTTTTGTCAAACTGAAACATTCTGGCTAAGATGATAAAGGAAATAAATTGTGTACAAATACACGCAGCCCCTAGGTTATGAACAAGATAGGTGCTATAGGTTTGTTCTTAAGTTGAATTTGCATGTAAGTCAGAACATGTACATTGTTTAAGTCTAACTCCAGCCAAACATATTTTTTAAGTTTTTTCGGGCTGAATGGCCATGTTCCAGAAGCATTCTCTCCTGATGTTTCACCTACATCTATGGCAGACATCCTCAGAGTTTGTGAGGACCTTACAGCCTCTGAGGATGCCTGCCATAGATGCAGGTGAAACATCAGAAGAGAATGCTTCTGGAACATGGCCATACTACCCAAAAAACTTAAAACAACCCAGTGATTCCGGCCATGAAAGTCTTCTGCAATACATATTTTTTAAAGTTTTGGATAGCATAGGGAAGGATTAACATCCCTGCAACTTTTGATCTGCTATCAGTGCACCGGTGAGAAGACTTCACCTCACTTTCTGTCCATGTGACAATTGGATTTTGAAAATGTTGACGTGCCATGGAAACAAGGACTGGTGATAAAATTTCAGATGACACCTTTTTTTCCCTGTGATAATACTTCCAGGAGTCCCCTTCCTAGTGGTACATTTATTTCCTCTCACTTTCTGTTATTCTATCCCCATTTGTAACTAGGAGTCATATGTAAGTGGGATGTTTGTAACTCGGGGACTGCCTATTCAGAAAGTTAATTGTTCTTTATTTCTTACAATTTTAATTAATGACTTTTCCCCAAAAATTCTGAGAACTTGACGGCTGTTGGAGTAATTGCAGACTATTAACTTCAAAGGCCGCATAAGGACTAAGAGTCTGATGAGTGCACCAAAATTTGCTGATTTGTTTAAAAAGTCAAGATTAAAATGAGACAGCATTTAGATGAGTGATGTCAACCATCCAATAATGATGGAGCTCAAAGTGCTCTAAATGAACCCATCTGTGCAGGCGCTTTATGCTCTGCTACAATACAAATAGAGAAAATTTACAGATTTGAACAGTATGCACTTTAAATAAATGCTGTTTGAGTGTAAAAGTGATGCCCTCCAGTTTCTCTCATCTAAATGGGATCTTATTTTGCTTCAATGTTCTGTCGAGATACCATATTCTTTTATCTTGCAAAGTATTCTGGTGAGTACTTCTATAAAAACCACCACTTCCTTGTCCCCACCATTGTCTATTTGTCATAATATTGCTGTACTACTTGATATCGAATCCATTTACTGACAAACTGGCCAATGAAGGTTTTTGGCAAATGTATTTGATTTGCCATCCAATAATTGATTCAGAAAGTGTAATACACTTTTCTGACCATAATCCAGCATTGCTTCTTTGAAGATGAGTTCTTCTGCTTGTTCTTCATTTGTTGTCATTTTCTATTTCCCTGCATTGACTATTACAGTAACATATATACTCACTCATATATAAGACAAGTGCAGGTTTGGGAGGCAAAATTATGGATTTTGATATGACCCATGTCAATCCATTGCGGGAGAAAAGTCAAAAGCTGTCCTGCAATTCTTCTGCCATTTCTGAATCCAAGCATTAAAAAAGGCCAAAAGTAGTGCCATGATTGTGATAGTAGAGGTGGATGGTAGTTCTTTTAGGTTGGGCTAAACTTATGTCTTTTAATACTCTACTCAGAGCAAGGGATGGCTACTTTTTTTACAAATCTTAAGATAAAGTTGTTAGGGACCTTATTTTTTATTAACATTTCTAGACAAATATATAGTTCTCTTTGATCTTACACACAATTAGCTGCTTGCATTCAGGATTCTGACTCTATTTCTGTCATCTTTTACTTTTGCTTCTTGTCTTTCTTTAACAGCTTGAAGAGTTTCATTGGTTATCCATTGAGATCCCTCTCCCTTTTTTTTGACTGCAGATAGTGTCATTTAGCATTTTTCCCTGACATTATCCCTGGCTTCACTCCAGAATGCCTCTAGCTTCCAGTCAACTGAATTTAATTGTGCAAATCTTTTTTTTATGTTACCTTTAAATTCTATGAAGATAATCTTGCAGGTTGGCTTTTGGCATGATGGTTAGTTCAGAGGTCTTCTTTAGCTTTCCTCTAATTTTTAACATCAGTTTATGTTCTACACCACAATCTCCTCCAGATCATTTTTTCAGAAAGAACAAAACTTCGCCATCTTCTACTCCTGATGTAGTCTATTTTATTTATATATTGGTTATCAGGTGATGTATATATGGATACAGTTGCCTGTTTGATGCTTGAAGAATGATTTTTCTAAGAATAAATGGTTGGCCTTACATAATTCAATCAATCACTCTACTATTTCATTTCCTGGTCCTTGGCCAAATTTGCCTATAATCTTTTTATTTTGAGCTTTCCTACTTTTGCATTTCAAATGCCTTTTATTAACAAGAGATCCTGTTTGGTCATTGTTCATTTCCTCTTGGATTTAAGCATCAAATCTTTTAATTTCAACTTCTAACTATAGTTAGAGTATCATCTTGCAATTTGAGTATATACTGACTTTGCCTTATACCCCTTGACTCCATTTGCCACATCTCTCTTCACTATTAATGCTACCCAATTTCTGTAATTATATGGCTGAAAATATCCCATTCATATCAATTTTAGTTCATTCATCCCAAATATTGCAAGATATATATATTCTAATTATTTTGTATTATTTTAGCTTCCACTCATTCATATGTGCTTTGCAGCTTCCCATTTTCCCTTCAGCTCTGAGCACAACTAACATACTTTTGTCTTGAATCCAGTGCTACTCATAGTTGCCTTCTGCTGTACCCCATTTTGGATTGTCTCTTAACAGAATTTCCATAGTAAAAGACATTCAAAAGAGATTTACCATGCCTCCTTCTGTGCAGTACTAACAAATGCCAGCTGTGGTGACACTGTTATCTTGGATAGATCTTCTGACAAATCACTCACAACCCCCTCATCACTGCTGCTGTCCAGTAGCCATTTGGCATATTTAATCTGGCTCCTGAGTGGAAGCCTGTCAGACAGGGAGACTTTTGCAGTAGCATTGTTACTGTTGAAGGCTTTCATGGCCAGAATCACTGGGTTGTTGTAGGTTTTTCAGTAGCATTCTAGAACATGGCCATACAGCCCAAAAAAACTACAACAACCCAGAATTGTTACTGTTAGCATAGTCTTTTGCCTCATGGGAACATACAATCCCACCAGCACAGAAAACTAGTGTCATAGTAGGGATAGATATGGAATAGGCACAGAATTCATCATCTTTAAAATTTTGGATTGTATGCATGTCAAAATTAGCTGAGTAAGTAGCCAGTTATTTCTGAAATATCAGAAGTATTTGTTGGATATGATTTTCACAAGGCTATGCTGACATTTTACAGTACTACATGATTTGCAATGACTAGTTGAAGATGAATATATTATGCAGGTTTAAGATATTAGTGTATTAATTTGCAGTATTCAAACCGTGCTGTGGACCCTCATTTTTCTTGGTGAAGCATTTAGTGGTTTTGGCACAGAATCTTGGTGCCTTCTTACGAGATGGTGACAAAAGGCCACTTTGCACAAAAATGAAAGTAGGAATGACATCAAGCATAAGTTACGAATGCTTCTTGGTCTCACATAAGGAAGGGGGGAAAGCTAGAAACTAGAATCCCCACTCTTGTGCAATTACTGTTTTGTTTTCTGGGAAGCAAATAATGAGTCTGGCTTTAATTAGGTCTCAACAACAAACCTGCCATCATTATCTGGTCAGAAAAAATGCAGTATAATGCATAGACAATGGGAAACAAAGAGGATGACTCTGAAATCATATACAAATCATCAACACCCGGAAGGATTTCCTCTGCAAATTGGTTATTTATTTCATTAACCAATCCTTTTTGATTCTAAAGTTACTCCAATAGACAGCAGTACCAGTCCTCATGTGCAGCAATAGTAGTAGTAGTAGTAGTAGTAGTAGTAGTAGTTGTTGTTGTTGTTGTTGTTGTTGTTATTTAATTACCTGCTTCTCCTTGTGGCTCAATAATTTGGTTCATTAAAGAACACTTCCTTCAACTATAACATATAGCAATGAATACTTCCATAACTACTACTCAGTTGAGTCTCTTCATAAACAAACTAAAAAAAATAATATTTTGAATGCCCAGTTACAACTTCTTATATAAGAGCAGTACAGTGACAGCATCTTTAAGGGCCTAAATAAAGGGGAAGGAATGCCAAGAAAATGCTAGATCTATACATCCCATATCAGATAGGCACCATGTGATCCAGTCCTCTGCCATGATATCCTCCTCACCAAAAAGAACCATGATGTTACTACTGATATTTGTACAAAGCTGTAGCGGTCTGAGCCTACCCAGATTGCCACTCCAAACATATGAAGATAATTATCATCTACATCTTTATTCTCAAAATGAACCTAACATGCACACCACAGAGCGTCATGGAGAAACTGGAAACTTGATTGATGGCATTGGGACAATGCCACATGCTAGTCAGCCAGCCGACAGTACAACACAATATATCTTTGACAATTTAAGGATATAGAAAGATGAAGGCACCTGGGAAAAATCTGTGACATCTTTGAAAATTTGAGAAGTTTAAGAAATGCACCACAATTCATAGCAATCACATCACAGGCGAAGATGCAAGTGCTGGCATCCAAGCAGTTGCAAAATTCCCCATTCAGCTCAAAGCTGTAGTGGAGCAAACAGACTGCTCTTCAAACCTGTTGTTCATTGGAGATGAAACAAGGCTTTCTTGGGAAGCATTTGCTCTCAGAAGCATTTTTTGGAAGCATTTGTCTCCAGAAACCTTTATCTTCCCCCAGAGGTGAAAAGCTCCAACATTTCAGTTAGCCAAGGACTATTTGATCCTGCTGCTGAGCAAAAATGCTTCAGAAATTCAGAAAGAAGTCAATGCTTGCTTACCATTCTATGACACTTTGAGCCATGAAGGATTTTCCTATACCATAGTTTCCATTAATATGGAAATCCTGGGTAAAAACTGGTATGCTTAAAGACAGCTTTGCTTCTCATTTTTATTCTGCTGCTCAGCTTTTTTTCTTCACTATGCAAAATAGTTTTAAGATTCAGTTGCTATTGGACAGTGTTGTAGGGCTGTCATATCAATCTTAGTTCAGTTCAAATCTGCACACATGTAGAAGTATCTCCCCCTTCCATTCAAAGATGACATCAGTTCTACAGCTAATGAACCAAAGCACTGTTTGTAAGTTTTGAAACCAACTGTAGAATAGATTAGCAAGGAATTCTGAAAAAATTACAATGTACTGAAGGACCTCATCATATGTGCAAAGGGATAGCGGGAGACAAACGAGAGAACCGTCTTATTCCCATTCCTCCCATTGAGGTCCATCTTCTCCCTTTCCACATCCTTTTCCTATAGAGGTCCATATTTCCTCCACTTTGTGCCATTTGGAGTTGGGTAAGACCCAATTCCTCCAAAAGCACTCCGGGCTCTGTTTCTCTATGCTGCCAAAATGGAGCTCCACAGAGCCCCGATGGAAGTTGCCATGCATGATGTGATGGACTCTGTGGGATTCCACTTAAGCAGCATTGATAAATAGGGAGAAGACACAGGGAAGACCGCATCTGATGAGGTCAGAAATCAATAAACAATATCAGCAATACCTGAAAAGAGGTTGACAGATTAGTATATATGGCATCTTAATGGCATTTGTCAATACTCTGTCCCACTGTGTGTTAAGAAAAACTTGTTTGACTGGAACATGAGATTCATTTAGTTAGCATTACATTTGTGAAAAAGGTTAAGGCTTTGATGAAGTTGGTATGAATAAGGTCCAGGATTTCTTTGATGGCTATGGTGAACCACTAATGAAGTAAGGACTGCAAGAGCTGATGAAGAAACAAGTGGCACGAGAGAGCACAGGAGAGAGTGTTAACAACAAAGATTTGTCTGTTATTTAAGTGAGATCTCTCTTGCCTTTGAGGTTCTGTCAGAAAATGATCCTGACTTTGATCAAAGCTGTGCTCAAAGGTTTAGACTGCTACAGTGAGACAAACATGATAAAAGAAAGATAGCAAGGCAGACATCACTGGGTGCATTTTGAAAGTAGTCTGTAGAAAATCCAAAATATTTTTGTTTGCTTATGCAAGTCTTAAATCACCCAGTTGTTTCATTTCACACTTGTATGTTTCTAGTTTTGAATAAAAAGTTTGCTAGACCATTTTAAATGGTTTTTCTTTTTCATTGTGTAACAACCATATTTTTCCCATGCAGTTTCTCCCTCTGGTACCTCATTTCTCTTAAAGACGTATTGTTCAGGGATACACCTTCTTCATTAGCTGAGGTATACCTGTGGAGAGAGAAAATCCAGAACACTTGCTTCAAAGATTATATCCTCCAATATCATTCATTATAACTTCAAGGAAGTGAGTATGTTATCCAAAGAAAATATGAGTGAAGTAACAGCAAACAATGTGTTCCATTTGTGGTGTGCTTCCCTTTAGCATTTCCTAACTAAACATTGGCAACCAGGAAAATGCATCCATTCTTAGCCATCTCTGAACATCTTTCAAAACCTGTTTGTAATCCTCTTGTTATAGCTTCCCAGATCTATGGAGATTTCTAATGAAAGTTCCTCCCAGATCAGAAATCCTCAATCCTATCGTTGTGAATCCAGTGACCTTATCACATTAAATGAGGGATTTGTTACGTATCCTGGCGAATCCATAGGATCCCAGCAGGGGCCGTAGAGAACCTGCAACTTTGCATCCCACATCACCCTACTTACCACTGGCCCCATACCAAGAGGGGAAAGCGTTCTCCGCCTGGCTTCCCCTCATTGTAGCAAAGGCAACACAGGAAGTCTCCTGTGATGCCGCCGCAGCCGCATACATTGTTTCCTCACCCTTTCACTATGGAGCCCAGCCAGAAGTAGATGTGTGTTGTGTAATGGGTTTCATGGGGAAAGGGGCGAGGAAGCGGGGTAATATGACAACTCAGCTCATATGATGAAGTCGTAAGAGCTACTTAATAAGGCAGACATATTTTAGCGCATTGGGACTTACAGGACTTGCAATATTCAAAATAACACCACCAGCAGATCCTTCAATCCGATTTATGCCACTAACTTCAGACATCCAGTATGCCATCCATGGAACATAAGCAACACATCTACATACATGGTTCAGAACCCACATGTCTGCAATCCTGACTAATAAAATTAGTATCAATGATAAGACATTGTAATTCAGAACATGATAATTCAATTTATGAGCAAATTTCTGTATTCTAACATACAATTTTCTAGATTTTAACATAGAATCCATACATTGGCCTCGGTCCAGAGGATACCTAACACCGTCCAGCCATCTTAGAAGACTTAATTCTCTGTATTCTGAAACTTCCATTTTAAGTATAGCTTATTTTTATTTGGAACAGTTAAATGAGATGGAAGTTGCAATGGCTTGCTATAACATTCAAATATTGCTATTTTGTTAGTCCCCTTAAGATATATATGCATGCAAATGTTGTTGCTTACAAAAAATATATATCACTGCCATTTCAGAAGTTATTTATTTCACATTGGGAAGCTTGAGTGTGCATGTAAATATAATTAATCTGTGTCACAGCATAGTTTCAAATCCAATGTGGCATGTGAGTTTGTGGCCTCCAGGTGGCATCTGGCGGTTCAGTGATTTTTCTTTTTCATTGGCTGCTCATTCAACAGCTGAAATGTTGAGTAAAGAGAGTGGCAAATGAGAAGAGAGGATGGGAGTGCATTGGGGTCACCATAGTTGGCATATATCAATGTACATGTCTAAGATGTATACATGCCTGTATTTTAGAACAGATCCATATGCTTTCTCTAACAAGTAGAGACATATGGACATATGTATCCAAACGTCTGAACACTAGAACATATGAATGCAGTTAAATGGAGAAACAAACACATAATCAGCCAAATGTAGAAATTTTTCGCATACGTATACCAAAATGTCATCACACACACACACACCTATATCACTCTGAGAAAATACTCTGAATATCAGGGAGTGGTGTCAGGCCAAGGAATCATGATGTGGCTGATGGAAAATTCCAGTAATAATAATAATAACTTTATTTGTACCCCACCACCATCTTCCCGAAGAGACTCAGAGTGACTAACATGGGGCCAAACCCAAGCAATTACAATAAGGCAAAATAAAATAAAATACATATAAAAACAGATGATAACATCAAATAAAAATGCTAAATAATAACATGGTAATGCAATAAAATAGGGACAATAACATAATAAAACAGAGTATAAAATAGTACAAGGATTAAACAAGGGTGAGCTGGGCCAAATATGAAAGCTAAAAATTGTAAAACCCATGGGTGAGATAGGTAGATAAAGGGCTGTGTCTAATGAGAGATTGGGTGGGATAAACAATGAGGTTAATCTCCACTGAGGGATGAGATAAAGTGCATCAGAAAAAACAAATGGACACTGGGATGGGACCTGGCGTGGGAATTAGTTATTAATTCTTCAAAAGCACACCAGAAAAGCCAAGTTTTAAAACTTTTCCTAAAGTCTGCCAGGGTGGGTGCTTGCCTTATCTCCCTGGGGAGCGAGTTCCAGATCTGAGGTAGCACCACGGAGAAGACTTTTTCCCTCATCCCCACAAGCCACGCTTGTGACGGAGGTGGGAGCAAGAAGAGGGCCTCCCCCGAAGATCGAAGGGATCGCGCAGGCTCATAGGAGGAAATGCAATCATGAAGATAGGTGGGTCCCAAACCATTCAGGGCTTTGCGGGTGATAACCTTCACTTTGAATTGGGACCGGAAAATGAATGGCAGCCAATGGAGTACTAGAGTGGTGGCTGACAGGGGAAGCATCCTGCTTTTGATTGCCAGTTCATAACCTCCAGATCTCCTGATTTAGCAAGGATAATAACTATTATTAATCCTCTATAGTCTGGCTTTTTCATATGCTTTAAAACTGTCCCAGTGTTCCTCTTCTCCTCCCACTTTCCCACTTCATACCCCACTTTAATTGGTGCAAACACCATTCAGTACTTTAAGAAGTTGCTATCAGGACAAAATAAAAAGGTTTCAATTGGCAAGTCAGACAAGGCTACACTTTATCATCTTTAGCTTATATTCTGACCATAACATATATAAAACAGGATTAGACTTAGGGAAAGGAGGCGTGAATAATGAAGGAAGGAACATCAACCATTTAAGATCCACAGATGACACTGTAATGTAGATTAATCATCCCTTTTCCAAAATGCTTGGGACCACATGTGGTTCAGAGTCCAGATTTTTTTAAATTAAAAATTTTAATTATATGATGTTCAAATACTGGTACTGAGACTAGAAAGAGAGGCAGAAAGGCTGAGCACTTTCATTAATTCATGCCCACCTCTTCACAAATCCTCAGTCTCTCCCCAGCCTTGCATCATGTACTGTACACAACACAAATAGCAAATGAAAAAGATGTGTATCTTGTTGAAAAGACAATAATTCTTAGTAAGGTTTAAGGTTGAAGGAAAAGAGGAAGACTGCATTACAAATGGACAGACTCAATCAAGGAAGCAATAGTTGTAGTTTTTTTGGGCTGTATGGCCATGTTCTAGAAGCATTCTCTCCTGACGTTTCACCTGCATCTATGGCAGGCATTCTCAGAGGAACGTCAGGAGAGAATGCTTCTAGAACATAGCCATACATCCCAAAAAACCTACAACAACCCAGTGATTCCAGCCATGAAAGCCTTTGACAATACGAGCAAACAATGGCCCTGAGTCTACAAGACTTGAGCAGAAATATACATGACATTGTGACTTGGAGATATCTCATCCACAGGTTAGCTGTAAGTTGAATTTGACTTGAATGGCAGTTTACAACAACACAAAGCGGTTAGAAACCACTTTGAGTTCCCTCAGGGGGAGAAAAGCAGTATATAAATGTCGTAAATAAATAAGAGGAGAGAGCAAAACTCTACCCCTCCCTTTAGGCAAGAATAAACTGCTACAGCCTCTCCTAGCTTGTGTGTTATCCCTAATATTGCATAGCCAAAGATATCCCAGTTTTCATCTGTGAAATGTTGGAAGATATGAAACTTCAGCCAGAGATGTAGTGATGATAGGTATGTTTGCACTCCTAACATCATCTGTCCTGCACAGTGCTGCCGCGAGGATCCATTCCCCAATCCTGTAACAGTTAGTGACACAAATGTGTTCAGATAGTTGCTGTTACACCTGCTTCAATATCTGTATGTTGAAAATCCACCACAACATCTTGAAATTCACTTCAGCATGAAGTACAAAATCTTGAAAGCACATTTGGTTAATTCATTTGTTTAAATAAATACCCACAGTGATCTTATGCAAATCCCAAATCTACAAAAGTTGCTATCCTTCATGATTATTATTAATCTGTCCAACTATACTTATCTGCATTCATTATTAGTAGCACATTGTCAGCATGGAAGAAAGTTCTAACTTCCCCACCTGCTGCCTGTAAAGAGATTCATAAGCAAGTAGATTAAGACTTAAATTTCAAACAGGTATATTTAAGCTCACATTTTCCTGTGAAAATACTATTAATAAATATTCTATCATATGGTTTTATCATCATATTGTTGCTAGATTGTGAAAACACACAGAGAGGAGCCTGGTACTAGTTCTTAGCAAAATAAATTTTAAACCAGGTTTCCCTTCGTAACAATATGCAGTAGGCCAACTTTGCAGGAGTGATAACCAGAGCAAGATCATTCTTCTAGGTCAGTGGCTCGCAACCTGTGGGTCCCCACGTGTTTTGGCCTTCAACTCTCAGAAATCCTAACAGCTGGTAAACTGGCTGAGATTTCTGAGAATTGTAGGCCAAAACATCCGGGGACCCACAGGTTGAGAACTACTGCTAGGTGATGTAATTTCTTAGTTGTCCTATTGCTGCCTGTCAGGTTCTCCTGAGAGTAGGGAGCAGCTATGTCAGTGATTCTCAACCTTCCTAATGCCGGGACCCCTTAATACAGTTCCTCATGTTGTGGTGACCCCCAAACATAAAATTATTTTCGTTGCTACTTCATAACTAAATTTGTTACTGTTATGAATCGTAATGTAAATATCTCATGCAGGATGTATTTTCAACTGGACCAAATTGGCACAAATATCCACTATGCTCAAATTTGAATACTGGTGGGGTTGGAAGGGATTGATTTTGTCATTTGGGAGTTGTAGTTGCTGGGATTTATAGTTACCTACAATCAAAGAGCATTCTGAACTCCACCAACAATGGAATCGAACCAAACTGCCACACAGAACTTGCCAACAGAAAATACTTGAAGGGTTTGGTGGGCATAGACCTTGGGTTTTGGAGTTGTAGTTCACCTACATCCAGAGAGCACTGTGGACTCAAACAATGATGGATCTGGACCAAACTTGGCATGAATACTCCATATGCCCAAATGTGAACACTGAGGAAAATAGACTTGACATTTAGGAGTTGTAGTTGCTGGGATGTATAGTTCACCTACAATCAAAGACCTATCCTGAACCCCACAAACGATAGAATTGGGTCAAACTTCCTGCATAGAACCCCCAGGACCAACAGAAAATATTGTGTTTTCTGATTATCTTTGGTGACCCCTCTGACACACCCTCGCGACTCCACCCTCCCGGGTCCCAACCCCCAGGTAGTGAAAGGGAAGTGCTGAATCTAGTCTGTACTTCAGGAGAAAGCCTTAATGAAAGCTCAGCTACTACACAGAGATATGTATTATCTAGTCAGTGCAATATGTATTGTTTTGGTGACTATGATGAAAGTTAGTAAGAATAACTTTTGCAATTTAGCTGTGGGAAATACCGTATATACTCAAGTATTAGTCAACCTTGTGTATACATCAGGCAGGGCCAAGTTTTGGGAACAACATGGATTTTAATAAGATGTATTTGGGGTCATGATATGGAAAGGGGAAGTACCAATGCCAATCAGTTCTGGCTGCTGCTGTCATTTTGCCACCCAAACATCCAAGAAGGTCAGAAGAGGTCACCTAGTGGAGAGGGTACAGTGGGGTGATGCTTCTTTTAGGTTATCTTGGGATGGACTAAGCTTTAGCTTTTTGCTACTCAGAGAAGGGCTACTCTGGATAACCCATGGATAACGTGATGCATGGATAAGTTTTGGGGGCTGATTTTTTTTTACTAAAATGTCTAGAGTTGTAGAGGAATGATTTGATAAATTGTGATTAATTGAAAGTGTTAGATGTTGATTGAGTGGGGTATTTGTATGTTAAAATAGTTTTGGATGTTGTTAAAAGGTGAGAGAAGGAGGTGTTGTCCTTGTGCATAGAGAGGATTGACTAATTCATGAATCAGTGGAAAGTTAAGTGGATGTAGATTATATGAAGGCAAATGGATTGGAGGAGCAAAAGCTTCAGATGGCTGTAGGATTAGCTCCTCTTCCAACTGTACCCTCTTCCACAGGTACCCTGTGGGTGAGCTATGGTCCACTGTAATATTGTGGTACTGATGAGTTGTACTAAAGCCTTGATCATGTGAGTGCAAATGTGTGAAGGTGGGTTGAATTAATTTAATATAGCTTTGTCACCTAGATATTTAGTGGAGAACCATAGGGAGAGCTGAGGTGTGGGAAGTTGCTGTGGTCTATAAAGCTATTGTTCTACATACCTGAAAATTCCCTTCTATCCATCTTAGCCTTAGACATTCAGTAGCATATCAAAATGACTTCTTTTAAACTGGTTATAGTGGGAAATTCTCTAATACAGTGCTGCTCAGGGTAATAAATGGATCAATATCTGTCCATAAGATATTGGCTGTTGATCCATAATACATTTTCAGGAAAAGAAGGAAGGAGGGAGGGAGGGTTGTATTTAGTGGGTACAAATATGATACCAGTCCCCCACATCAAACAGCATGAGAACCACTTTTCTAATGCAAACCCTTAAGTCAGCTGGAATATTATCTCCTAATGAATGGCTATGATTGTCTATAGATTATGTAGTACTGGGATGCTTATCAAAAGGCTGAGGAACCCCCAAAGCTGAATAACCAGTTATCTTCCTACAAGCTTCCAATGAGAATACTTAGCAACATAGAAATGATGCAACTAAAATAAAGCCTGTGCCTTTAACACAATGAAATTCCAGTTATTCCGATTCTGAAGAACAGAATACACACTTTTTGCCAACTTGAATGCTATTATTACAGTGTCAGATGAGGCATCTAATGAGGCTAAAGGTGCCTAATTTTCATCCCATTTTGTGGGATTGATTTCAGTTTTGCATCCTGCAGCTATGGACAAAACACTTAAAGCTGTTCAGCCTTAGGTAACAAACCCCTCAGCCCCTCATAGACTCACTTAAAATCTTCAGAGGTATATCTGCTGATTATGCCATGACCTATGGAGTATCATCTCCCAAAAACATAGAAATGAGCCTTCTCTCTAAAAGCACTGTGAAGATAGAGAATCTAGCTGTATCTAGCTAAGTAAAAAGCCAGTGATAAGATAGCCATCTTCTAATATTTGAAGGGTGGTTCTGAAGGCAGATTACCCATGAATATGCTAGACATGGGCAAATGTTTTAGAAAGGGGACCACATGCCAAGGTGGGGTGGAGCTGGGCTGGGAAGGGGGGAGGCTGGGGGGTGGGTGGCATGGGGAAGAGGCAGAGGTCAGTTGGCATGGCTGGGGAGAGTTTCACACATGACTGCGTGGGGCTCGCAGAAGGACATGGTGGCCCGCCCTGTCCTGTGTAGAGGAGAACGTGACACACGGCTATACAGAGCTATCAGGACAGCCACATGTGACTAGAAAGGATGGGGCTGGGCTGCGACACGCAATGGGATTGGGGCCAGACGCAAGAGGGCAAGGTGCCAAAGGTTTGCCCATGCTTGTGCTAGAGTCTTCTTCATTGGAGATTTTAAAACAGTTATACGACCATTTATTAGAGTGCTTTAACTACGGATTCCTGTATTAAAACTGTGATTTCATTGGTCCCTTCTTACTCAATGCCTCTATGTTGGATCTTTTAATAGTAAGACGTATAAAATTGTTTTAAAATCAGTAAATAATAAATGACAATGCATCCTCTGTTACAATTCACCATTCATTCATTCATTCATTTCATTTTTTTTCCTCCAAGAAATGCATATTAGCATACACGGTCCTTCCTTCATTTTATCTGGTGCCATAGTTTAGGCTGAGAGAAAGTAAGTTTGAAGAACTATAGTGTACTGGTGATTTTTATTGGGTCTGACCAAGGAATTGTGAAAGCGGAAAGCTAATCCAGCCTATCAACCTTGGCCTTTTCCTTGGCCTTTCTTTGCCTCAATCCAGCAAGCACTGTGGTTTACTATCACTCTATGACAGTGGTTCTCAACCTGTGGGTCCTCAGATGTTTTGGCTTTCAACTTCCAGAAATCCTGACATCTGGTAAACTGGCTGGGATTTCTAGGAGTTGTAAGCCAAAACACCTGGGGACCCACAGGTTGAGACCACTGCTCTAAGAGGTATATATTTCAATTAAATAGTAGAAGCAGCAATGGCAAATTTGTAGGTAGACCATGGAAGAAAGAAAGAAAAGTGAGAGTAGTAAAGGAAAAAAATGAAATGTGAGCATGAATCAAAGAGAGCAAGGGAAGCAATTATAACAATCAAGACTGTCTGTAGAAAGGGGAAGAGATCAGCAGGATGGATGGCCCTCATATAATCATCGTATTGGAAGAGACCACAAGGGCCATCCAGTCCAACTCCCCGCCATGCGCGAACAGCAAATTAAAACAGTATGTGTAGGAGGAAAGGGAGAAGGGATAATAAAAGGAAATAAGTCTAATGAATGCATGTGAATGGGGAGAATGTGGGATGGATGTTGAAACTGCAACAAAAGACTCCCTGGAAGCCCTGAGATCCTTCTCCGGTTAAGCACCCCAACTCTGTAGATACAACCTAGCTTCTCACACCTCAGACTCTATCGCAGAATTTCTCAAAACTGCTCTTCCAGATGTTTTTGACTTCAGCTCCCACAATTCCTAACAGCTGGAAAGCAGGCGGCGATTTCTGGGAGCTGAAGTCCAAAACACCTGGAGAAGCACAGTTTGAGAAACACTATTGTATCTGAAAACAGAGCAAAAATGGATCATTTCTTTCAATATGCTGCAGTTTACCAGTGCAGCTTGTGGCAAGAAATAAAAATTGATTCCCCTCCTACGAGCCCACGCAGTTACTTATCTCTGATGTAAATGATGGTTGTATGTACATGTGTGTGAAGGTGCATATGGAAAATGTTATATCTCAAGAAGGCGATCCGTGAGGCAATGTGGCCCTCATGCTGAAAATAATCCTGTCCCCAATTCTAATCACTACACAAATGGAACAACTTTAGAAAATTGAAAATGTAGATTGGGAAAACAAATCCATCCCATGATTGCTGAAGATAAAGCAAGTTTTCATATAGACAGGAATACTCATGTAAAGAGAGGCTTGAATACTCCAAGAAAGAGAGCTCCAGGATTCCCAGAGTTACTTGTTAAACAGCACTGCTCTGCTGCGATGGAATAGAGAGTTGTGATCCCTGTGTGAGTAGGATTACTTGATGATGGGGTGATGTGGGGGAACCAAACCCTAAGGGATCTGGGAGTGGGCCTGCATACTGAGTGATATTCTCCTCCTTTTTCTGCTCCTCATTAGTGTCTCCTCAACGGAGCAGACTGTGAAATGGGCTCTGCACCCAGGTAGGTGTGCAGTTTCCCACGGGATCATTGGGACTGTATGTGCAGGGGCCGATGACCCACATACACACAAACATACTGGAAGGGTGGGTTCAGAGGGTGCAGTGGGTAAGGAGCCGCAGGCGGCACAAGTCTCACTTTGGACAGTCTGGAAGTGCCACCTGGGAGGATACAATGGGACAAGAATACTGGTAAAACAGGGTGGCATTATACGAGCAACAGATAATCGCTTCTGGGGCTAATTGATTTTATCCAGTGTGCACGTGTGTTATGATTTATATTATTTTAAGTGGTTTTTCCTGCTTTTAAATTACCTTGCTTTAAGTGTTAAATGGTTTATTACATGTTTAGTCTTTTAAAAGTACAGGCAGTCCTCAAGTTAAGGACAAAATAGGTTCTGTAGGTTTGCTCTTAAGTTGAACTTGTTTGTAAGTCAGAACAGGGATTTTTAAAGTGCAATTCCAGCCAAAAATTTATATTGTTTAGCTTTGATTAGTATAATTTCTCTCTGGGGTTTGCGGTGCTGTCTTTGCCTTCAGATTTCACCTCATTTTCTGTCCCTATGAGAATTGGATTTTTGAAAAATTTAGCTTGCTATGGAAACAATGATTGGTACTAAATCTTTAGTGTAGACCCCTTTTCTTCATGATAACTCTTCCAGGAGTGATTTTTCCTTCTGAGGGGTAGATTTCTCTCACTTCCTGTTGTCTCACCCCATTCTTAACTAGGATTCATTTGTAAGTTTGATGTTTGTAGCTTGGGGACTGCCTGTATTGTTTTAAAATGGTCTAAACTGATTTTTGCATGAACTGGGAGGATAGAGGTTTGTACATGAAAAGAATATGAAATGGTAGTGGGGAGACTGCTGCAAAAACTAGGGAATGGTAGATAATTTCAAGGCATTCTCCAGTTGCTCCCTCTTGTCTTGGTTATATAGTCCTCCTTCCTGTTTGTTGCCAAAGTTCAGCTCTTAAAATTAACCTTTATCACTGGATATAGGAAGCAGGCAGTCAGGATCTGAGCACAGGATCTATTTACCGGTTGGTTTGTTCAACTGTTTGTTAAATATATTTCTACTCAGCCTTACTATCTATCCATATCTTCATGGTGCTAAGTACATTCAGTCATATAGGACAGAGTTTCCTAAACTTTTCTACTCGGGACCCCATTTGACCTGAGATACTTTTATAGGTATACAAAATAAGTATAAAATATTTACTGATAACAAATCAGCATTTACAAGGCTTTTGCTAGACAGGCTGATTTTCCTTTTTTATGAAGTACAGCTGAAGCATCTTCTGCAGAGTCCATTGTAAACACTGCATTACAGATTCATGTAAATGTCTAAACCACTCGATGATGTTCAGAAACCTTTTACTATTGCCCATTTTTTGAAACACCTGCATTGAGCTAAAGGGACCCCATTCCACTCGCAACCCCTTTCCACCTAAGAAAATGTACATGACCCCAGGTATATTATATAAAATAGGTTTACAAACGCACCACTTTTTCCCCTTTCTCAACCAGCAGCCCAATTCCTCCTCTTTGTCTAGACACTTTTTGACCACAGTTATGTGACCCCCACCACTCACTTCTCAACCCCCACCTTGTGAAGCTATGGTCTAGGGATATGATATGTCAAAGCACAAGTAACCAACATTTAAACCAGTTGTTCTTAATCTGTGGGCCACAGACCACCTGTGGGTTGCAAGGATGAAAACCTGGTCCACAAGCCTCCTTCCTCTTCATTTATTTTATTTCCGCTTCTTTTGTGCTGCCTGCCTGCCATGCCTTCCCTGTTGCTAGCCTTGGCATATATTCTGTATCAGAAAGTAGAGCTGATGTGGTCTATCCAATGCAATTTTCTGAATCGACACCCCAAACCAAATCTAAAGTTGACAAAAAAACTGATTTGTAACCCTTTTGATACTAATGCTGGGGAGTGGTCCCGGGTCAAAAAAAGGTTGGGAACCACTGACTTAAACTGAGGAAAACAGGTTTAGCATTCTTTGGTCTAGACACCCTCTCATGCTTAACAATTAATGCACTTTGATTTTATTTTAACAGCCATTACAACATCTTCTGTAGCAGGTTTGTAGTTTGGCACCAGAAGAGCTCAGTGGCTGAAAACTTTAAATGCCCCTCCCTACACTGACAGTCCAAGAAACCCACAGGATGGAACCATGGCATTCAAAATGATTTATTTTCCCTCTTCCATTTTCCTTTATATTATTTTGTATAATAGTCTTTAAATACAGCACGACCCTCTTATCCATGGATTCAACATCCATGATTTTGCTTCAAAAATATCCCCCCCCCCCCAAAGTGTACAGTCAAAATGTAGGGTTGCTATGATCCACATTTTCAGGTATTTATTGTGGAGAGGAGCTTGGAAAATTTCCCCTGTGGGGGGTCATAATGCAGGGGGGGTTTCCTAGGGAGGAATTTTTTAAAATCCTATTCTCAAAAAGTTTTGTGGCTCAAAGAAAGGAAAGAACAATTGATCTAGGTAGTACAAGAAGGCAGAAAAGATCATTCTTTTAGTCCAGAGTCTATGTGGCCAAGGAGAACTTTCCTCGCCCTACCTCATAACAGACCCAAACACCTCCATGTTTGAAAAGGTTGTAAGAAGTGACAGAACATCCCATTGCCATTTTGGAAGAGACTGAAATTTGGGGTACAATAGGGTGCATGTGGTATGGAGGGATTTTATGTGGTTTCACTTATTGGACAGGCTTTCTGCATAATTTAGAGGCAGAAACTGTCTGAAAATGTTGTTGCTTTGGGGAGTTGGGGAATTAGTGGGCAGCTTTAGGGGTCAAAAAAGTGGGGTGATGGAGCTGCACTTTGCCCATCCCTGTTTTAATCAGCAATCTTTTCATTCAGGGGAACAATTTTTCCGCAGAGCTGGGCAGACTAAGCATTCAAATGTGTAGGTGTTTCTTGCTCCCTTGGCAACCATGTAAGGAAGCCTCAATTCACAGCAGTGGAACATTAATTAACAGCAATATCCTGCTGATGAATTTCCTAAAGGGCTTTGCCTTTTGCGGCGCTCAGAAGGACGGTAGATAAAACGTGGACAGGCCTTTTGGTTTTGTTTTTCTAGCAAACATGAGATAATCTCTGTAGTTTCCCTACTTTATGTCTTTCAGAGATTTGAGGGTGAGAAGTGAACATTAAATAGCAGGGTACAGCAGGAGGCAGCGATTCCATGTTTCAGCTAATCATGGGTGGGAACCCCCACTGCCTCTGTTTGTTGATGGCTTAGCTTATTTTTCAGCATTTTATGGAATAAAACTTTGGCCACAGTTTTCTAAAAGTTGGAGGAAGGGGCTCTGTGAGTGGCTCAAAACAATGTCCCAGCTCATAGACTCAGATAATTTTATTTGCCACACTTTTTTCTGAAACCATGAATGTGGTTTAAAGGTGCTTTGTTTAATTATTATCTGACATTTGTTTGTTGACTTTTGCACACTCTGCAATATCAATGTATTGTGCAATAAATATTTATTCTTCTGTGCCTTCAAGTAATTTTGATATTTGAAACCCTAAAGTGAGCCTTTCATGGGGTATTAATGGCAAGATTAGTTCCTAGAGGGTTGCAATAACCTTCCAGTGAGTTTCTGTGCCTAAATTGTGATTTCAACCTCGGTCTCCTAGAGTTCCAGGACCTCACCACATAAGGGGAAAGCCTACTCCTAGGACACTGCCGAGACGCAGCCAGGATAGAGCCCATCACATAACACCGGGCTATTTCTGGTGGGACTCCATCCTCTTGAGCTAAGAGGCAGCCCTTTGAACACAAGTGATACCTGTGTTCTCATAGACTAAGGCAGGGACACACAGAATGGTTTCCAAAAGTTTCCCCCTCTACTCCACAGATTTCCCCACTGTCCCCCTGCTTAAGGACCTCCAATTGATAAGGTCCTTAGTCCAATACTGAAATTATTATTATTATTATTATTATTATTATTATTATTATTATTATTATTATCATTCTTATCCACCTCTCCGCATGGCTCAAGGCGAGTTGCAACATAATTACCACGCTAGTTCCCTGCAATAAATACAAGACATATTTATTTCTACACACAATCTACACAACTTCTTTGCATTATGAGTTCACAGCATTTCTCAAGCTTACATATTGTAATCTTATCCAGAATCCTGTTAGTCGCAACTAGAGTACACCTGTTGAATCAATGAGATTTACCTACATATTGACTTATTAAGCAACAGGTGATTTAATGTGTCTAACTCTAACTGGGGCCAAGCAATAGGATTTTGCCTATATTTATCATCAAATGTTATCTATCCCAGAAATAACATCAATTAAGTACACTGACCAACATGCATTTTGGTGTTTCAGATGTTAGCCCTGTTTCTGAGTATATTTGACCTGCTGATTCCAAAAATGGTACCTGTTTTTCCCTATGCGTTCTAGGTTTTGAAATACAGAATATATGCCATATACCAGTCTTGATCTACTCACCCTTAGAAAACCATGATAACCATATCTAAGAAACCAGAGCTAATGTGGTCTATTCAATGCAATTTTCTGAATCAGTGCCCCAAATAACCCCAGGAACAGGGCTAAAAATCAAGATATCAAAAAATTGGTTGGTCTGTGTTATTACTGTGATAATGACTTGACATGCGTAGAGATATCATTAGTCTTTATTATCTCTGTTCTAATCTACTGAAGTGAAAAGGACTAACAAAGCGACACTGGAATGTGTGTGCTATGTGCTTAAAAGGCAGTCTCAATGAAGTACAAAAGCAGCTGAACTTTCTGACCTACAGAGATCAGATAAATCCCATATGTATTATTCTTATGCTTTAGATACTTATATATTTTCTGTCATGGTGCCAATGTAGTGCAGTGGTTTGAGTCTTGGACTAGGACTTTGAAAAACCAAGGTTTGAATCCCAACAAGACCGGGGAAACCCACTAAGTGTTCTTGAAGAAATCACATTTCCTCAGCTTCAGAAAATAGCAATGGCACCCACCCACCCCCATCCCACCAACATATTGTGCTAAAATGCATGCTAGGTTCACCTTAGGGTTGCCATAAATCTATAATAACTTGAAGTCACAGAATGATCACAATGAGACAATATACCCATGAGGATTTTCTCATTAACGTATTCTCAAACTAATTTGTTTTCTATGGAAGTGAGCACATACCCTAGAGTCAGTAGTAGAGAAACACATATAACCATAGAGCAGAGATGGCATTTTGTACAATTGTACATCATAATCTGCTTTCTGTATAAGAGAACTACAGACAGGCCTGGCAAATAAAGCAACTCTGACAGAAGGAAGGGAGGGTTTGTACTGAGCTGCAGTGAAAAAAAATTCTGTATTTGTGCATACACATGAGACTGACAAACCCCTAGGACAGCCAGAAACACTTCTGTAGCAGGCTTGGCCTTATGCATTCAAGAGAAAGAAGCCATAAATAATTGCTCTCTCACTTTTTACTTTGCAAGTGAAAATAATAAAAAATACTTGCAGTGTTAACTTTGTGTGCTTGAATGTATTGATTTATTTTTAGTGCAGATGAACATTCACACATTCATTATCCACCAATAAAGTTTCTCAGCAAATGTCAAAATTGTTACCACAATTTTTACCACTCTCGTTCCTTCTATTATGTAATAATGGTTCAGACCACCCTAGCTCTGGAGAGACTAGAGCTTTGCTTAACTCCATAGCTTCCTCTTTTGGTACATTTCAGGGGAAGGAAACAGCATTACTGTAGTAGAGAGAGAAGATAAGGAAAATTGAGTATTGTTTCCCTCAACATGTTTTGCTTTGAGCTTGCACTAAGCTTAGTGTTAGTTGTTGTTTGTACTAGGCAGTGTGTCTATTTGTATGCTCTAATGCTTCTTCTTTTCTTTGCTTTTGTTGTATTTTTCCAGACCTCCGGCCTCTGCCTGATGTAGCCATGACAGGGAACTGTACCCGGGAATGCACAGAGTTTGGCCACTCTGACACCTGCTGGATGCCAGGTCAGTCCTCTCCAAGCCGGCGGCCCAAGAATGCCCTCAAACTCTCCACATTTGTGCCTTATCAAGACAGAGGGAGTCAAGAGCAAGTTGGGAATGGCAGCCCCAGACTCTCAGAAGAGCGCAACACCAAAATGGCTAACCTCCGCCTGCTCCCCACGTACAGTGCCTTTTCCAACAGTAGCCATGAGCCCTGCAAGGACTCCCCCATGGAGGAAATCCCTCTCACCCAGACCTCGGACTTCCAGACAGCCACCACACCATCATCCCAAACTGCCAAGCGGGAGATCTACCTGTGATACTGAGAGGGCCACACCTGACAAACACCACTGAGACCAATGTCTGGACCTCAAAGAAGAATAAAAAAGAAGGGACTTTTCAAACTGTGATGCTTTATCACTCGCATTGGCAGTTCTGTGCCTGCCAGGTGAGAATGCCTTGCCCAGGCCCTGGGCACAGGAACACTTTTGTAAACTCATTGCTCCCAGGGCAAGAGGACAACCTGAATGACCAAGTTCTCAGTAGAGTGGTCCCTGGATGTCTGGAAAGAGAGAGGAAGGAATCTAGGGAAGAGGGCTTGGCCTCATGGCTTCAGGGCTGGGGGTGGGGGGAAGGGCTTAGTTACCAAAGGTCCACGCAGACTTGGTGGAATCCATTGGGCACAGGGCTGAGGGCACCTGGCACAGGCACAGGGGGGAAAGCTCCCTCTCTCGTTACTGTAGACTCCTGTAAATATGAATCTTAGGAATGACATTTGTGTCCTGCCTGATCAAAATAATTATTGTCCTTGATACAAAAAGACGTTGAAACAAACAAAACAAAACCACAGGGAGCAATTTCCAGCTTGAATCTTTCACCACACAGAAGAGCACATGGGAGCAAGCACTTCCACCCCAGCCCACCCTTGCCTTCCACAGTGTAAATAAAGATGGGGTGCCAGCTGTTGAGGGGAGATGTTTGCCTGGTCAGCAGGACTGGGAAAGAAGGGCATTACAGAGATTTTAACCCCTAATCTCTTTCCAGATTTCAGCAACTCTTCCCATCAGGTGTGGAGGGAACCTTAGTGCTTACAAGTGTGGCTTTCAGTTGGTCCTCGTTTGCTCTTGCCCCGTGACCGTGGAGCTGGGTCAGTAGGAGTTGGAAGAGATTTCAATTCATCAGGTGGTACAAGCCCCTAAGCCCCCAATATCTCTTCTTCTCCCAAGGCAGGGAATTCCCATGGGGTTACTGGGCCCCAGTGCCATGATTCTGGCCTTGATTTATCTGCCTGTAAGCCACCATTGCCTTTGTGAAATGGAGCTTTGACTCAGGGTTGCACAGGAGGCCAGGGGCCTCTGTATGCTGGAGTCACCCCCTCCCCTTCCTATGCCTTTAGAGCAGAGATCAGCCTCAAGGGCTCCAGTATTCTCTTCCAGTGCCACCAGTTTAGTCACCAAGTATCAGACTGTAGGAGCCCTGTCTGATGTCTTTCTAAGAGGGATCCACAAAACAGCAAGACTACCCTTATTGTGACTACTGCCACACAGCATTCCCAACCATGCCTCAGAAACTATCCTTGGTGAAATTGACTCCAATAGTGGATGCCCTTGCCCAGGCTGGCTCAAAAGACCAGTCCTAATTAGGAAAGAGAGTACTCTTCCTCTTCCAGCCATATGTGAGATGCTCTAATGAAATGGTTCCTAAGGTCCCTCTTACTGTCCTTGACTTAGTCAGGCCTGACTCCATGTTGTCTAGTGCTCATGGCAATCTCTTCCCATCACTCTGCCCACCCTTACTAGGTGGTGTTTGTGGAACTTCACCCCAGTGTGCATGGAGAATGCAAGTTCATTAGCATAGTTTCTGGCCTGGAGCCTCTACCCAAACCAACTGATACTCTTTGGGCCCAGCATTGGCACCTGTGTACCCTGGGTGTTTTTTTCCTCTTGAGGGCCATAAGCCCTGTCCTTCCTCCCATGTGTTGTCATGGATCACAGATATGTTTCTAGATGTGTTGTAGAAGGTGAGCAGCCCACCTCCCTTACTTGCTCTGTCTCTGTTTAGGTTTCTCAGTTGCATGGATCTGAGAAGCAGAGAAGAAAAGCATCTAGTGGTATGTGCAGGGATATCACTCTTTCCTCTTTGTGCTACAATTCCGTGTGGGTATGTTAGGTACTAGAGGGGTGGAAGAGAGCAATCTATTCATTCCTCAGACCAAGGAGCCAGAATCAAAAAGATTATCTGTCCATGGGAAAGCCCATTGCCCCCCAAGTGTCATCTTTCCTTGCTAAGAAGATTGCTACCCTATTAGCATTTGACCATCTGGAGTGGGGATGCTTTGGCATAGCAGAGGACAAAACACCAGCTCCCCCCTAGAACAAGCTGACACATGCCATAGGTTGCTAGCCCGGAATCAGAACCCTACATCTGAGGTCCTTGGTGACTTACAGTACTCTTGAGAGCAAAGCACTTCTTCCCTGCCCCCTACACACTTTGAGGCTCAAGACTGGTGCTGCAGCAGTCCACAAGGAACACGGTCCTTCCTATCAACTTTGGTATTAAAGATCTTAGCTGCATAAAGGTGATCTGTGGTTTAGAAGGAGTTCCAAAATGCCTGGTTCTTTCCTGGTCTATTCAGTTGATAGCAAGCACTGAGACTGATAGATAAAAGATTGTGTCAGCCCTGTCTAGGAAGGTGAACTTCAGCCACCCATCTCTAACCATATACCGCCCTGTAAGACACTTTAAAGTGCCACTGTAAGATGTGGAGAGGGGCAGGACCCCTCTCTCAATCTCTCTATTATTACTTCCCTACTGTCAAAGGCATAGGTGGGAGCCAGGCTTGCTGACAAGGGAATACCTGTATATCCAGGTAAGGTTATCACCTTTTGTTTTAATGAAATGTTTTATGGAATATAGGCTACAATTTAAAATATATATATTGTCCATGGGTTGGGCCTGTTCAGAAATAAATCATGTGGCCACTTCATGCATAGGCAGGCTAATCCAGACCTGTCCCTTGCTAATGGGTGTCCCAAGGCTGGCCTCATCCAACAGCCACCACCCTCTTTGGTCACACTTGCCACAGGGCCAGCTGGAGCAAAGTACGTGCTTACTCAAGCAGGCTAAGGTTGCTTATTCCCCTACTAGCCAGGCCAATGCCAGTAACTTGGGTATTGGTGATAAACTCAGTTACTCCGCAATGGTCTACCAGATTCTTAGTAATTTGATAGGGGTTCTTTAGGGTTTTATCCCTGGGATATGGGGTAAATGTGGTTGCTGAGGGAGGGAAATGGAAATAAGAAGCCACATGACCTGGTTTCCTAAAGGAAATTTTTGACATAGGAATGTGAAAGATAATGTGAAGACAGGGACAAAGCAGGATTTGGTAGGAGTAGTGCCATTGAGGCCCATGGTAAGGAAAACGGACATTGCCACAGAGCAGAGAGATCCCACAAGATTGGAATAGTGGGATCATCTCTAAGGGCCATGTTTCCACCAGGGAAGCTCATTTGCACAATTTAAAGCCAGAGTTCCTATGTGCACAGGGATAGGGGTGGAAGATGGGCAGGAAGAAGGCTGTGTCCTGCCTGCCCTGCCCTAGACAAGCACATTGAAGGGCAAGAGGAACAGTTTTCAGCACTGCACTAGGACAAGCCAGGGGTAAAACCAAAGGTGGGAGGCCAGGCACAGGCCAGCTGTGTAAGATGGAGCCAAGCAACCCCTTTGTAGCTCTTCGTGTTGGTTCTATTTATACGAGATTTCAGTTCCTTGCTTGTGATGCCTTGTTTTTTGTACAGTTTTATGTACATGCAGGTGTAGCTTTTTCTAAAAGGAGAAATCCTATGGCAGAGTAAAGAGTACCCACTATTTTTCAGATGGTGACCTATGTTTAGGTACTGCCTCTCTCTCTTGCTAAGGTTGTATTGCTCTCAATGTGATGCATTTCCCTTGCACTGGGAAGGCTTTGGGGCCTGGGGCTTAGTTCTCCCTAGGCACCGTGAGCACAATTGATTCCCTTGTAATCCTTTTTGTTTGGAGCCGTGAGCATGACACCTCGTGAGCCCTTTTCTGTTCTCTTCCATTCTGTTTGTTTGCTGAGCTGTCAGATGACAAACTCCACTGTAATTAGCCCTCCCAAAGCTTTACAATAAAAGTGTGAAAACTTTCTGGCTTGACCTGATTCATTGACTCTGCCTGTCATCTAGACTGGGTGTTGGATTATGTTGCAGTTTCTGAATACAAAACCATATTATGTAGGCAATTGGGAATCCCCTTTAAAAAAAATATTTATCCATTTGTTGCTGTATGGGCAAAGTGGCTTGAAATAGTAGTACTGGGTGGGACAACATTTCACATTTTTCCTATCCCCAGTGGCTCCTTCCAAGTTGTGACTCACAGGGCAGAGAGAAAGATACAAGAATAGTGTGTGTGTAGAATTCAAAAATACACAAAAAAGTTGTGGAATTCCAAAATACACAAAGAAATCTGACATTGTCCACATGGATGATTAAATGAGCAACACCTCTGCCTTCTGAAGATTCTCTGTTAACAGGGGTCTTGTAACATGTGGCGAAAATCCTCCTTGCTTATTCTGTAGAGCAGGTCTTTTAAAACATTTCCTTTTGGCCCCAAAAAATTATACGTGACCCCAGATATATAGGTATATAAAATAAATTTGACAATCAGACACTTATTGATAATCAGCATTTACCAGGATTGATAAACATGCTGATTTTCCTCTTTATGAAGTACATCTGAAGCATCTTCTGCAGAGTCCACTGTAAATGCCACACAACAGATTTGTGTAAATGTCTAAGACAGCCAGTGGGAGGTGTTCAGAAAACTTTTATTGTTGCCGATTTTTTCAGAACCCCAACACTGAACTAAGGGGACCCCATTTGGGGTCAACCCACAGTTTAGGAAGCAGTGCTCTAAAAAAAACTTCAGGGCAAAAGAAAATTTGAAAAAAATACCAATTGTATAGTTATTTAAGTTGCTTTGAACCCCAATCCTGAGAAAAAGTATACTAATAATAATAACAACAACAACAAAACACTCTTAGGGTATAACCAGCCTGCAGGCTGCACTTTGGCCACCTCCCTTTGTACCTTTGCGTGATTCAGATTGGGATACTGCACTGTCTATAAATGGAGCTGCCTCTAAAGATTTCTCAAGTGATTTAAAACATGCATGTTTTTGAAATACAGCTGTTAAATGCTGGTGACACTGATTTGGAATCAGTTTCACTGCTTCCATGCACATTTCTTTGCTTAATTTAAGTGGTGAGGTTTTGCATTGTGGCCACCTTATAAAATAATAATAATAAATAAAACTTTATTTTTATACCACCCTATCTCTCCGAAGGGACTCAGGGTGGTTTCCAACATATAAGGCAAAACATCCAATTACTAAAAAGAAAATCATACAAACAGATTAAAATAAAAACATCATAAAACACAAAAATCATACTAGAACACCACAATAAAAATTTAAACCAGTTGCAATTATATTTTCATCAGAAAAGGCTCAATAAGGGTTTAGATGGTATCTAACACCAGAAATTTTGGCAAAAATTAACAAGGGCAAAACGAAAGACCTATGTTGGAAATGCGAAAAAGAAAAAGGCAACTTCATTCACATGTTGCAGAAAAGTCAAAAATTATTGGCTACAAATACATAAAAAAATGGAAAAGATTCTAAACATAAAATTTAACCCAAAGCCTGAGACATTACTGCTGTGAATATTAGACACCAAAATAGAAAAAAACAAAGATATTTTTTTTTACCTAATTACAGCCGCTAGTATGACCTTGGCAAAAGTATGGAAAACAAAGGAAATTCCCACAAAAGAGCAGTGGATAGTGAAAATAATGGACACAATTAGTATGGATATACTGACACAAAGAATTTCGCATAGCTATACAAAACCTCAAAAAACTAACTGGAAAGAAGTTTTAGATTTCGTAAAGGAAGAGAACAAAGAGATATATATTATGGACCTGTAATTGAAATCCAAGGAAAATATAATCAATAAGCTAATAACAAAAATAAGCAAGGACAATAATATGTTTGTGCAAGAGCGTATACGATTTCTCAGATAAGAATATGCAAAAAACACGTATATGTAGAATTGAGGACAAACATGTATAATTGGTACAATGGGTGGAGACAACCTGGGTAATCCTGGAAGTACAATATCATTCCCTTCCCCAATCCTCCCTTCCCCCCTTCTATATATAGTACCCTTTCCCCCCTCTGTCACTCCCACTCCCGTTACTTTTTTCTACCCCAATGCCTATGTAACCCCCCCCCCCTTTTTTTTCTCTTTTATTGTAAATATGAAAAACCTAATAAAAATATACTCCAAAAAAAGGGACTGGGCCTGGGGACTAATCATTCTCGAAAACCTGCTGGAACAGGTTTTCATGTCCCTATGGAAGGTGGACAGTGTGGGAGCTCTCCTAATCTCCCTGGGGCGGGTGTTCCAAAGTCGGGGGGCACCACTGAGAAGACGCTCTCCGTCTCCATAAACCATGCTAGTGATGGAGGCGAAAGCAAGAGGAGGGCCTCCCCAGTGGATCTTGGAGCCCACACCAGTTCATAGGGGGAGATATGATGACAAAGATAGACAGGGCCCGAACCATTTAGCGCTTTGTATGTCATAACCTGCACCTTGAATTGAGACCGAAAACTTGTCAGCAGCCAGTGGAGCTACTTTAGTAGGGGTGTTGTGCACTCACTGTAAGTAGCTCCAGTTAGAAGCCTGGCTGCCAATCTTTGTACCAACTGCAGTTTCCAGGCTGTTTTCAAAGGCAGCCCCACGTAGAGTGCATTGCAATAATCCAGTGGTAGGTTATAGGTTTCTCTGTTATCTTTCTCACAGAAAACAATGGTGGTATGTTTTTTTTCTACCTATCAATCATTCCACCATCTGACAGCTTGAAACCTCTGCCTGTGCCTTTAACCCAAATGGGCAATAGATAGCAGTCACTCCTTTGGGGAGTGGGAAACTTCTGATTTTTGAATTTGTGTCCTTGGAGAACATTTTTAGCCGTGCAACGAGGTTTCTATGATAAGGTGCATTAGTCAGTAACAGTTTATAGTAATCAATGTTAAGCTTAAATGACAAGAAAACCTTACCTGGATGTGGTTTCCTAAGAGAGCCCACTAAAAGTGGTTGAAAAAAGTTGGGTCTGTTGCTATTGATTGTGTGGTTTATTGCTATGTCTGCAACATCCATATTCTTGGTTACAGTCCTTTCCAGCACAACAATGAATGGGGGATAACATTCTTTTCTGCTTCTTCACAATCCTTTAATTTATTGCTATTATTTACTAATGTTGCAATTCCACCTCTTGTTTACTGTTATGCATCTATCCATGATAACTTTTATTTATAGCAATTTTATTTATAGCTATTATGTTTGAAGACTCAGTTCTGCCTCTCAGTTCTATAACCATCTGACAACTTGAGGTTTACTTTTGCCTTTTAGCCAAGTGGACACTGACAATATAAAGAGGCAAAACATATTTTCCTGAGATTGAAGAGGCAATGCACTGCGATTGGCACACTGTGCAAACGGTAATTGGTTCAGTGCTACACTGTAATTGGTGCCATCTTGGACTACTCAAATGCATCAGGTTGAAGTCAGCATTTTCTTACCTAAGCTCCCTGCTCAGTGAAGTCAGACTCAGGGAAACCACCTTATACAGTGGAGGAAACACAACTGATGCAATTGTGCAGGACCTGATGGAGGAGCAATTTTAGCTCTAACTATCCTCCACCACTCAAGGGGACAGCTTAAGGCCCTTCTTTAGGATGATCTGTAAAGGTAAAGAAGGGAAATCATGGCTTTGTTGGCATCCCTGCTACACCTTCACCACATACAGGAAAACATGTACTTCCAGACTATTTAATCCCCAGACTAGCTAGCCTCCTTACCAATATTGATCAAAGAAATGGAAATGCTTTCTTACTGTGAATTTATAATCCCGTTGAAAGGAAGGAGACTGGCTAGGCTCACAAAAGCCAGTCTTTACATCTGCTGTGGGGTAAAGCAGTTTTGTTTTTTTGACTCTAGCAACCTATTTCCCAAGTGTTTCATAGCTGATAGATGCAACTGAAAGAGTGTAAAGAACTCTGGTACAAGGGTTGAATGAAAAGTAATGCCTCCACCTTCATAACTCCTCAACAGATGGCAGTACTGGTATGTGGCAGGTACTGGCTTGTTCAGTAGACTCTCCTCAAGAGTTCCATTTTAGCAGGAAGGCTTAGCATTGAACAGTTGTGTTGTTGAAGTACAAAGTATGGAACCCTGCGCAGACAGCCGATCAATGTGACTTAAGCAACATGCAGTCATTGAATTCTTAACAGCAGAAGGTGTCACCCCAAAGGAGATTCATCAGAGAATGCAAACTGTTTATGGTGATTGTTTTGATGTGAGTACTGTGTGTCATTGGGCAAGTAAGTTTAAAGATTTTGAGGTGGGAACATCTGACTTGCATAACAAACA
This sequence comes from Anolis sagrei ordinatus, assembly GCF_025583915.1. Lineage (NCBI taxonomy): Eukaryota > Metazoa > Chordata > Lepidosauria > Squamata > Anolidae > Anolis > Anolis sagrei. Next base: position 117,759,690 of record NW_026847438.1, read on the forward strand.
AAGAGTTGGACGTCCTGTGACAGCAACCACCGAGTTTCATAAGCAAAAGGTTGACAGATTGATTCACAATGATCGGCGTATCACTCAGAGAGAAATTTCAAGCATAATTGGCATTTCACAAGAACATGTGGGTCACATTATTGCTTTGCTTGCCTATCGGAAGATCTGTGCATGATATGTACCCAGGATGAGAGAACTGTGAGACGCTGGTTGCGAAAACAGAGTGTCGACTTCTTCCGTGATGGCTTCAGAAAACTTGTTCATTGTTGGCAAAAATGTATGGAATTGTCTGGTGATTATGTGGAAAAGTGAATAGTGGTAGTTGAAGAGCACATTCTAAGGATTATTTCTGTGTTTGATTTATTAAAATATTCCCATCCAAACCCAAGTAACGAAGGTAGAGGCATTACTTTTCATTCAACCCTCGTACTTCTTTATGATTCATACATATGCAGTTACAGTCAGAACCCTCTAGTGTCTTTGAGTCAGAGCCCTACTTTTGCCCTGTGCAGATGACTCTGGCAATTCCCACTTCAAACCCCAGTTCCTTTCTTTCCTCTATATTGGCAGTGTCACTTAGGGATCTCTAGAGCATTTTTCCCTGATTCTTTTTTCTCCTTTAGCATTCCCCCCCTCACTTTTGTCCTTTCTTCTTTCAGTGTTTCCCTTTATTTTCTGCCTGGCAGTCCACCAATTTCCATTTCCTTGTGGATCGCAAGATAAAGTTACTGTATGCACAGTAATGCTTTCTGGACATGCATGTTCTCTTCATTAGCCCTCTGAAGAACATTGTGTTCGATTAACATTGTATTCAACTCACAAACAGATAAAACAAATACAACCACTATCAAAAATGCACACTACTACAGAACAAATTAGAGTAACTTCCAAGTCCTCAACATCATCAAGATTCAAGCCTTTTGGTATAGTCTCAAACACTTCCAAAGCCACAAACACCACAAAAGAGACTCTCTCAACTGCCCTCCCGGTTGTTGCCATCAAGTAGACAACTCGTCAGGGCAATCTCCAATCCTCTTCCAAGATGCATTTTTATTTATCTGCCAATTGAATGTTGACAGTGCCAAACTGCCTGCCTCCAGCTCTCTATCACCCCTTTGCTCCTTTCTGTCCAGCCTGGCAGGCAATAGCAACAGACCATTGTGCTCTACAGAACATTCTTCTCACCTACACAATTGAATTCTGCCATACACCCACATTATTTATTTATTTATTTACTCCACCTTTCTCTACCCCAAGGGGAACTCAGGGCAGCTTACATATGGCAATTACCCAATGCCTTAAACCAGCGTTTCTCAACCTGGGGGTCGGGACCCCGGGGGGGGGGGGTGAGGAAGTTTCAGAGGGGTCACCAAAACCATCAGAAAACATATATTTATTATGGTCTTAGGAATCTCTTTGGCAGAGAAGGCTGAAGATCTCTCCACCTGTCCTTCTCTTCCTTTTTGGAAACAGAAGGCAAATCCTCCCACCAAAAGCCCTCCTCCGATGTGATTGGCTGGCCTCTCATCCAAGGTGAGGGCTATTTCTGAGACTTCAAGTGGGAAGGGGAGAGCAGGCATGCTTGGCACATGGCAGCATGGTACACGTGCAGGCAAGGGAGAGAGTGCAAGGCTGGAGAGGCTCACAGCAGCAAGTCCCTTCAAGACGTGGGGGTTCTGAGTGGGAAGTCTGGCCCAAATCTATTGTTGGTGGGATTCAAGGGGCTCTTTGATTGTAAGTGAACAATAAATCCCAGCAACAACAACTCTCAAATGTCAAGGTCTATTTCCCCCCAAACTCCATCAGTATTCACATTTGGGAATATTGAGTATTCAGTCCTAGTTTGGTCCAGATCCATCATTGTTTGAGTCCACAGTGCTCTCTGGATGTAGGTGAAATACAACTCCAAAACTCAAGGTCAGTGCCCACCAAACCCTTCCAATATTTTCTGTTGGTTATCGGAGTTCTGTGTGCCAAGTTTGGTTCAATTCCATCATTGGTGGAGTTCAGAATGCTCCTTGATTGTAGGTTAACTATAAATCCCAGAAACTACAACTTCCAAATGACAGAATCAACCCCCCCCCCCCCAACCCCACCAGTATTCAAATTTGGGCGTATTGGGGATTTGTGCCAAATTTGGTCTAGTGAATGAAAATACATCCTGCATATAAGATATTTAAGTTACAATGCCTAACAGTAGCAAAATTTCAATTATTAAGTAGCAACGAAAATAATGTTATGGTTGAGGGTCACCATAACATGCAGAACTGTATTAAGGGGTCACAGCATGAGGAAGGTTGAGAAACACTGCCTTAAACACATATAACATTAAGCTTAAAGTCCATTGAATTAAAATTTCTATATATTAAAATTTTAAAATTACATTCAGTATTAAAATCATGCTATCTAAATTCACATTAAGCACATTGAGGTTCATCCAGCCATTTCAAGCTTTAGGATATCCACTCCATGCTTGCTAAGGGAGCAGTAAAGCCAATTCCTCTCCGCTAGTCCCACCTTGGCTTCGGCCACCACTACTGTATTTTGCACTGCTAAAGAGGGACAGGGACCTTTGTCTTATACTCAGTCTCAGAAAATTCAATACCTCCATTACAGCTAAAGGAAAACATTAGAGAGATGATATTCAATATGCTGCTGAAATTCTTGGGAGAAAATCAAGAGAGGCTGCAAATGGAGGTGACTAAACTGTTTAGAATATGTTTGAAAGTAGCAAGCCAAACAACAATGGCCAAGGGATTGCATAGTTTACTTCATTCTAAAACAGGTTAGAGACTGACTACTACAGGAGCAATGAAGATCAAAAATGAAAATTGGTGATGAAGGACATTCATATGAAAAACCTTCAGAAAAGAAAGAGTTATATATTTCTAACAGAAAGACTTAAACAAAAAATAACCCTTTTAAGATGGGAAAAGTTAAAAGACTTATCTCTGAATTTCCAGCTGTTTCTAAACATAAAAGAGTGTCTGTATACTAATTTATGTGAGAGATCTCTTGATTCAAAAGAAAGAACCAAAGGGTAGAAATGTAGGCATACAAACAGAAAGTCAAGGTATCAAAATACTGGTAGTAAGACTATGTGCACCAAGTGAAAACAAGGAAGAATTCCATGAAAACTCAATGGAAAAGAATTTAAGTTACACCCAAGCTAGATGGATATTTATGGGTGACTGAAATGAAGTAATTTCTCCATCAATAGATAGAAAATTGAGGGGGGAAACCCTATAAAGCTGAAGAAAGCAAACTCCCAAAAACATGTGTTTTAAAATGTTATAGATAATATGGGATTAGTGGGTGTCTGGAGATTAAAATATGGCAATGGTTTCAACTGTACGTTTTACTTGGACAGAAATAAATCATTTTCCAATATGTTTTGACACCCAACATCTTAGAAACATGAATCCCCAAAATTAAAATTTTATCTAAAACATTCTCAGACCACAATTCTATAGTGTTAAGATTGAGAAAGAAAAAGCAACCTTCAGGTAGAGGTTAAATTAGTCTGTTTTGAAAGATGAGTTGATTATATAAAAAGTAAAAGGGAAACTAAAAGACTTTTTGGAAAATAGTATGAATTGAGAAATGGAAATGAGAACTGTAAGAGGTGCTAGAAAAGCATATGTCATGGCCTGTTTATACAACAGAATGCAAAACTCAAAAAGAAGAAGAAATTAATAGAAAAGAAGAAGAAAGGGGATGCCATACCAATAATAAAAAGACTGTCGAAGGCTTTCATGGCTGGAATCACTAGGTTCTTGTGGGTTTTTTCGGGCTATAGAGCCATGTTCTAGAGGCATTTCTCCTGACGTTTCGCCTGCATCTATGGCAAGCATCCTCAGAGGTAATGAGGATGCTTGCCATAGATGAGGATGCTTGCCATAGATGAGGATGCTTTGCCATAGATGCAGGCGAAACGTCAGGAGAAATGCCTCTAGAACATGGCTCTATAGCCTGAAAAAACCCACAAGAACCTAATAAAAAGACTGATAAATCAAATTAAAATTCTATAAACATAAATTATCTATGCTGAAGACAAATGAGAAAAACGTTATACAAAAATTGACTCTGTCAACAAATTAGGAAAATAGTTAGCATTCAGATTAATAAGCATCTACAAAAACAGACACTCCCAAGTATTTTGCAGTAACAATAACAGGTACTAAATCCCCCAAGAAATTTTAGAAGAAATTTTAGTTGCAATTGGAAAAATAAAGATTAATAAAGTTCTAGGTCCAGATAGCTTGCTAGGTACAAATGTTTCAAAGAAAAATTGTGTATCCCACTGAAACAAACATTTAATTTGATTCTAAAAGAGGAAAAAATCCAAAAACATGAGAAGAGGCAACAATAACATTAATACCAAAGGAAGGTCAGGACCTGATGAGAGTAAGCAATTATTGACATATCTCCCTTTTAAGTAATGATTATAAACTACTTAGCTCCCTTTTTGCAGAAAGACTCAAAAAGGTGCTTCGAGAATAGACTCATGAAGTCAAAACTGACTTTTTACCTGAGAGACAACAGACAAATAACACAAGGGAAGTTATAGACATCACAGAATATTTAGAGTGCCAAAATGAAAAGCAACCAGCGTTAAACTTCCTGGATGCAGGAAAATCCTTTGATAAATTGAATCGGGAATTCTTTTTAATTTTTAATTTTTCTTTAATCAAAAATACATTTAACACAATATAGTTGCATAATTGGGAATTCTTCACATCCCTAGTAGAAAAGATGGATTTTGGAAGAAATTATATAACATGGGTAAAATTAGTATACAACATTCAATATGCAAAAAACCTAGCAAGTGGAGACTTAAGAAAACCCATGCAAAATCCAGAAGGGGAGAAGACAAGACTTTCCCCAAATGGAAATAGATAAAATGTTAGAAAATATTTAAGATATTCCTCATCAAAATGAAAATTTTGATGAGGAATATTAGATAAAAGGAACACATTAAAGGACTTTACATTTAAAGTCAGAATTATAAAATAAAGATATTTGCAGATGATTTGATAATAGTTTTAGAAGATCCATTGAATAATATAGAATAATATTGAAAACACAGTAAATATATTGAGAAATTGCAGGATTTTTAAAATGAAGAAAAACTAAGATAATAACAAAAACTATGAGGAAGGAGAAAAAAATAAAACAGACACAAAAAACAGGATTTACAATAACGAAAGCAAAATATCTAGGTATTACACTTTCAGGAAGAAAATTATTTCATTCCACAATAACTACAATAAAATCTAAGGAACAATTAAATGGGTCCTACTGTAAGAGTTCTTGGCTTCAACTGTGTTGCTATGGGTTTAGTCTTCTCTTGAAAGAATACGCCAAGACGCACAGGGGCTAAAGATATCATACATCTTTATTTTATTTTTTTTTTGTAAATCTTTTTATTTAGAATATGTGCTCTAAAGAGAAGAGCGTGATAGGGAAGCCTCTGATCCCCAAAGATTAAAAAAACAAATAGTTTACATCAGTAACATGGAAAGAGGGGGAACAATGGGTAAGTGATAGGACAGTGGGAGAAAAGAAGGAGGAGTTAGAGGGGGGGAAGGAGGTAGGTGGGGGGAAGGAGGGGTAATTTGAATAGAAGACGGCCTGCAAGTGACCGTGTGAATGATCCCTTGCAGTTAGAAACACTTCCAGGATTCCAGGTCAGGCTTCTTCCCATTTTTCTATTTATCTCTTTATTTCATTATATTTTCTATTCTGTTTTATTTTGCTTATTTATTTATTTATTTATTTATTTTCCTAGTTCACTTTTTACCAATGTTGGGGGTTTCCCTTATTTTTCATTTTAAAAATGGACGCTGGTCATTTATTTTTGATTATATTCAATTGTATTGTTTCGTTCTTGTGATGTTAATTTCTTTGTTTTCTTTTTCAATATATTTTATTAGTTTTTCCCAATTAGTTTCCCTAGACTTGATTATGTTCTGCGACAATCTCTGCGTTAATAAGTCTATGTTCATTATATCTAGAGATTTTAGTAGCCATTGTTCTGTTGTTCTGTTGAAGGTACTTCTTTTGTTTTCCAGCATTGCGCTAACTTTATTCTTGCAGCTGTAACTAGTAAGAAAAATATCTTGTTTGTATTGTCGTCTGTGTCCAAGTCCGTTATGCCCAGTAGGAAGTACTCTGGTTTGAGGTCAATCTCTATTTGTAATATTGCCTCAATTTCTTTATGTATTCGATACCAGTAGGATTTCACTACTTTGCATTTCCACCACATGTGGATTAGATCTCCTCTCTTTTTATCGCACTTCCAGCAATTTCCTGAACTTCTTCCTTATCTTTATTATTCGGACTACAAAAGTCTCGCAATACTGCCCATCTATATAGAGCCTTAGCTACAATGTCATAAATCACCCACAACCTCTGGTGCCTGGTGCCTGCCTTTTCCCACATACCAGAGTCCACCTTCTGGCACCTCAGGACAATTGACTATTATGGCCTGTTCATGTGTCCTTGCAGCATCCTGTCCTCCCTTTCGGCCGTTGGCCATGTGCTCTATGTCAGTACCAGGGAGCTGATCATTGCATGGCATGAGTGTTGCAAAGATGGGGGAAGATGCATCTATCACTAATTGGATGTGTCACATAAAATTACCATCTTCCAAAAATGTTATTTCTATCCCAAACAATCCCCAATAATAGTAAATGACAAGCCATTTAAGAACTGGCAAAAAGTCTCAATTTCTGCCCTTCCACCCACATGACCAATGTAAAATGACAGTTAATGAGATGTAAACTGTGATTTTAGAAACCCATGTGCCAAAAATCAAAGGTGAAAAGAGGGGCCCAACCAGATTGTCATCACTGTCTCTAATTCCCATTCCCCAATCACAGATGTTGGCTCCCAGGATAAACATCAACCCTGAAACTTAGTTATGCAGACACATACATACCCCTTCTGTCCATCTCTGTTGGGATCAGATGACTCTGGGACATTTCAGAGTATTCCTGGAGATACCCACTCCCACAAACAAGCCTTTACTTAGTAACAATATATTTTAGTATTGTACAAGGACTAAAGGACGGAATAAACAACACACACAGTGATTCTAAGTTGTGTTCCTTAAGAGTGAAGGACAATGCACTGTTGCTGATTCTGGGAAAGCCACAACTCACCATTCAAAGAAGAAGAAGAAGAAGACGAAGAAGAAGAAGAAGAAGAAGAAGAAGAAGAAGAAGAAGAAGAAGACGACGAAGAAGACGACGAAGAAGAAGAAGAATCTTTATTTAATACCCCGCCACCATCTCCCCAATGGGGACTCGGGACAGCTTACATGAGGCCAAGCCCAACAGCATATTACAATAAAGTAAAACCAAAACACAATAACAACACAGTAAAATACATACAGCATATGAGTACAAAGACGATAAAGCAAAATCATACACAGTAAAATAACATAACAATGAGCGGGCCGCATGTGCAAGATAAAAACTAAGATACTAAAAATACTAAAATCAGGATGAGATAGGGATGGAGCAGATTGTTTGTGGGGGAGAAAAAGCCTTCACATCTTCTGAAGGCAAGGGAGATGTACAATGGCACAGATTTTCTGCTCCACAAAGTTGTTTTAGGAATATGGGGGCATTTTTCAAAAACTGGAATAGACCAGTTCTAGTCTTGGGAGGGTAAAACAACCCAAAACAGATGTGATGCCCTCAAAGTTGATGAAATTAGTCCCTTTGGCCTCATAGGGTCTTGACAACATACACAGCCCCTGCACTTACTTGAAACATAAAGACATCCATGAACCTTAGGTATGACTCATGTCATCTCACAAATTCTTGCTTATGTGTTTCATTAAAGGCCTTGAAAAGTCCGTAGGTTAAGCATCATATATGTAAGTCTCTTGCTCAAAAAAGGGCAGTATTATCATAAATGACTTTTCAATAACTTTAAAGCGTAGGTTCTTTTTATCGCAATTTCCACTATGAGAGGGTGCATCAGATTACAGAAAACCATTTAGACTGTACCGTCGTGCCTGGGGGCTATTATTCTCAATAAAGGAGGGATGGACGTGGCATCTTTCCCCCAGGGGATTGCTTCTTGCCCTCCTATAGGAAACTGGAACTCCCAAAAACCCAAAACGCTGTAAATAAATAAGTTTTATTTATCACAAAGTCATTTCTTCAAAGCAATGAGCTGGAAAACTTTAGAGGGGTGAAGAAAAACATACGTTACAGTCTCAATTAGTCCTGGGTCCAAGGGGTTTGAAGCTGAGAAGCCTCACCAAGTTTCCTCTTTCCTCAATGGCTGTGAATGCCGGAGCAAACCACAACCCCAGTTCAGATGGCCTATGTTTTGAAAATTCAGGATCTTCCTTCGGTGCCAAAAGAACCGGCTTGAAGGCACCTGGGTCTCAATAACTGTCCAGGACGATAGGGACATAAAGCATGAGTCCCAGGGGTAAAAAACCTCAGAACTGGTGCTAAGAGGTAACTTAAATCAGGGTCCTTTAGAATCAAGTCTTTTACTCACGTCCATCTGGTACGAACTCTGATGGCAGAATGAAGAAGAAAAAGGAAGTTCTCCCCTCTTGCAGGAAGAGGTGGAGCCAAACAGTACTGATTGACAGCTACAAGCAACCAATCCATACAACTATATATAAGCAGTGTAAAAAAGGGGCAGGATTAAGCATGATACAACAGTTTAAGTCTTACAACTAACAGTTCTATACATAGGTGGCGCCACTCGCGCCGTCACATAGACATACAGAAATACAGTTTCTATGGTCAATAAAGGCTTGTGTTGACTTCCTTCTTAAGGAATGTTGCAAATGTTTCTGTTCTCACTGTCCCAGTTCTTATCAGAGTTTACTTTTCATTTCTCATTAACAACTTTTAATCATAGTCCAGCAAGCAGGTAGTTAGTCATTGCAGGCCTGGGTCTTTTACTGGTGTTTCCAATATTATTAGCTCCATACATCTTCCATTCATTCCCACACATCATATTAAATCCACATTTATAAAATCTGCACATTAAATTTTTGTGAGAGTATTTTCCAGAAATCCTGGACACACAGAAGTTAGCTGCATAGTTTGTACTTCTTTCCACCCTTCCTCTGTGAGCCAGACTAGCTTTTCTCTTTGAAAATACAATTTAGGACCATGATATCTGATCAACCACCAACTGAGGTCACCCAGAGAGACCCACTTTTGTGTATCCTTGCTTGTTTACCATGTGTGACACATTTTCTTCAGCTGTGATGCCCCAAATATTAAATATTGTCTATTGCTGTGCTCTTGAAAGATGTAAACAAATATATTTAACCAATCCTGGCTTGTTTTTATCTGCCCAATGATTTAGTATTTTCATTCTTGCTTTAAGATTTGTTCTCTCATTCTAAATGTTTATGTCTCCTAATTGCTATTGGATTTTAATTTATAAAAGCATTTTCCTGTGTTGCCTTGAAATAATTGGATTGATCAGACAGGACAGAAGCGTACTAAATGGCAGCTAAATAGAACTCTTTAAAAATCCAATACTTAAATCTAATAAAATATCTAGAAATATAAAATATTTTAAAATGACAGATGACCCAGATAAATGTTTCTTTTATGCATTCTGCATAATTTGTTTCTGAAAACCCAGAAGTCCAGCCTCTGCATAGGAGTCGAGATCAAGCTCTTGATACATATTGATTCAGATGCTATAATATGACCAGAATTAAATGAAATGTGGGAAATCAGTGTGGGAAGCAAGCAGCATTTATTCACTTTTAAGAAGTCAGAATTCCTGGAATACTTACAGCATGCCTGAAAGTTGTTAGCTTTTAATATTAAAGGCACACAAATAAGCTCAACTGAAATGAACACATTTTTAATACTAGCTAGAGGCACCACTGTTTTCATGAACATGAGTAGGCAAACCTACAGTCCCTAAAGGCCAGATTCACAAAGAAGCCTCATTTCATCCCCTAGAGAAGGCATGTTTTCTTGGAAATTGGTGGGTGAGACTGTGGATACTAGTTTCTTAGGTATGGGGGTCATACTGTACATGTACACAGGTAGAACGTATAGCCTTACATGGAACTTTCCCCATGGCCATATATATGATACTTTCAGAGGCAGGCATAGTCGTTCCTCCACCACAGGGAAGACCATACTTGTCCCACCTCACCCAAGCTGGAGGAGGAGAGTAAATGTCTTTTAGGATAACATGGAAAATGTATGACTCTTACCTAATAGGCCAGAATAGAAGCCTGGGAAAACAGTAGGGCAAACCTCCATTTTGAGAGTGTCTGCCAGTAAAGCAGCCATCTTGAGGGTGGATAGATAGAAAATGAGAGGAGTTTGAGATCTCCTGGGATTGGCTAGAGCTGAGGAGGAGGAGCCAAGTCTTGGGAGGGAAAAGATTTCAGCTTCTGAGAGAGAGAAGAGATTTGGGAACTGAAGGGTGAAGAAGTGGGTTTTGAGACTGGGTATTTCTGAGAGAGTGTGTGTGTATGAAAAACCAGGGCTGATTCAACTAAACAAGAAAGGTCAGGCAGCATCCTGATTACTTGTGTGAGATAACACAAGGGATTTGCTCTCTAGTTTGAGTAAGTTAGCTGTAAGGACTCTGGGGAGAGTTGGCTAATTACTCAGAAGACAACCTGGGATAGGTTAGTCAAGATCTCATTGCTATTTCGCTAAAGTAGAGTGAGGGATTTTTTTTTTTGTAACCAGTAGCTATATCTGTGAGATTAGCTCTGTTTGTAACCAAGTCAAGAAACTCTTTTCTAAGCAACCATTAAGATATTGTGCTATAGTAACAACTCAAGCATTTGTGCCTCTCAAAAGAAGTCAGTTATCTGTTTTTATTAATAAACCTTTTATCTGTTTGACTTTTAAGAAGCCTCTATTGTTACTCATTCCATTGGTAATTCTTGAGTAGAATTTCCAGTCGCTTTAACAACCTGATACCACAGAAAGGTCTCATATCCAAACAGTCATTTTGGGAGCTAAGGGGAGAGCTGTGTTGGTAGACAAGGGAAAGGTTTACGTCAAAAACTAATTTTAAAAATCCTAAGACATCTTCGGTTGGTGGCAGCATTAAACCAAAAGAAGACTGAAGCAGTGTTCACTCTACCATTACACACATCTAACATCATCTCACTGCCATACTATTGCCCAGTGGTATTATATTTATATAATACTTTACAGTGGTGTTCAGCTGTGGGATATATTATAGTATATCATATGATCCTTTATATTGGTGTCCAGCAGTGCGATATACATTGATATTTGGTGTTAGATTATAAGGGGGATTTCCTGGGATTCCTTCTTTCATTATATCCCACCTCATCCAAGCTGGAGGAGGAGAGTAAATGTCTTTTAGGATAACATGGAAAATGAACATTCTTCCTTACCACACACTGAACAACTTGAGCAAACTGCAAAATATCTCACTGCTTTCAACAAGTTTCTAAGACCCAGTGCAAAAGGGATTGGTTGACCTATTTGCTGCCCACCACTTAAAGCTGGTGAAGTGGGAACACCTAATACCAAGAGCCCCCAACACAAAAAGAGGGCCCTTGCTCAGAGTTCAAACACAGAGATGCAGAGGATCAGTAACTTAGGTTTTGCTATACTGTACAACCTATCTGTCTGCATGGGATACATTCTTGAATTTACCATGGAAACAAAACATTATGAATAATAGTAAACTCCACTGAAATGAATTACTTCCATTAGAAATTACCAGAGTGGTCCTGGAGGACCTAGAAATTTTCTAGGTCCTCTAAGGCAACTGTATTGTCACTTCTGGCAAAAGCATACCATAAAATTGCCTAAAAGACCTAGACAATTCCTTGAGAGGGCTTATATTGCTTGAAGTGGGTAGGTGACACTGTGGGTACCAGTTCGTCAGGTGTGGAGGCCATACTGTACACGTACATAGGTAGAAGTTATAGCCTTACATGGAACCCCACATTCCAGTAGCACTTTCCCATAGTCTGCCTCTTTTTTTTTCAAAGTAATTTTTATTTCAGGAAATTAGGATATGGGACTGGGGAATATAAGAAGACGATGAAGACGAAGAGGACGATGAAGAAGACGAAGAAGAAGAAGACGAAGAAGAAGAAGACGAAGACGACGACTAAGACGACGGTGAAGGCGACGAGGAGGAGGAGGACGAGGAGGAGGACGAGGAGGAGGAAGAGGAAGAAGAGGAAGAGGAAGAAAAGGAGGAGGAGGAGGAGGGGGGGAGGGGGGATAGAAAAAAGAAAAGGAAAAAGAAAAAAAGTCTCCAAAGAAAGTTACTTGACTTCCAATATTTTCATCTAGGAAGTATGTCCATTCATATTACTTTTGTCCACTCCGTCTTTGTTGTTGTTCATTCAGTCACTTCCGACTCTTTGTGACCTCCCCTGTCACCACTCCTAGCTCCTTCAGAGTCAAGCCAGTCACTTCAAGGATGCCATCCATCCATCTTGCCCTTGGTCGGCCCCTCTTCCTTTTTCCTTCCATTTTTCCCAGCATCATTGTCTTCTCTAAGTTTTCCTGTCTCCTCTTGATGTGGCCAAAGTACTTCAACTTTTCCTCTAATGTCCTTCCCTCCAATGAGCAGTCGGGCTTTATTTTCTGAAGTATGGACTGGTTGGATCTTCTCACAGTCCAAGGGTTGAGTATCTATATATATAAAAATGCTCTGTGCATAATGAGTACCTTAAAAACAAAAGAACCAATGAACGAAAGCACACCAAATTTAGCAACAAAACGTCTCACAACCCAAGGAGTGACCATCACTCAAAAATTATGATTTTGTCATTTGGGAGTTGTAGATGCTGGGATTTATAGTTCACCTATAATCAAAGGGCATTCTGAATTCCACCAACAATGGAATTGAACCAAAATTGGCACACAGGACTCCCCTGACTAACAGAAAACACTGGAAGGGTTTGGTGGGCATTGACCTTGAGTTTTGGAGTTGTAGTTCACCTACATCTAGAAAGCACTGTGGACTCAAACAATGATGGATCTGGACCAAACTTGGCACAAATACTAAATATGCCTAAATATAAACACAGATGGAGTTTGGGGGGAAATAGACCTTGACATTTGGGAGTTGTAGTTACTGGGATTTATAGTTCACCTACACTCAAGGAGCGTTCTGAACCACACCAATGAGAGAATTGGGCCAAACTTCCCACACAGAACCCCCATGACCAACAGAGATGCTACCTTAAGGCCATCCAGTCCAACTCCCTTCACCAGAGCTAGAAAATGTAATCAAAGCCCTCCTGACAAAGAGCCATCCAGCCATAGATACAGATAGATAGATATTATTCACACAGAGAGATATAGTATCATAGATTTGAAAGAGACCCCTAAAGAAGGACAATTATATGTTGCATTTTCCAGAGTAGGCAAACCACATCAACAATGACAAAAGAACAACAAGAAATACTGTTTACCCACAAGCATAAATAAATTACATATATTAGAAACCAACACTTTCTCATTACTTTATTTTCCAGATCACCAGACTGGGCCACAGCAACGCGTGGCAGGGGACAGCTAGTTTACAATATATTTTTTTGTTTCCAATAATTTTTCAATGCTGTCCAATCTGTTGCTTTTAAGGACCTCATCAGATGGACTGCCGGGGGGAACTCATTGCTCCACATCGCATATTGCCCAGCTTCCCCCCACCTCATCCCACGGGGAGAAACATCCGCCACCCAGTCTCCCATGTTGCCACCGATTTCTGAGCCTCACCAGAAGTAGTTTTATGTGATGGGATGGGAGCTGGCAGGCTCCATAGTAAAACTACAGAGGAACTAGTGCATGCCGCCAAAAAGTAGCCTGTCTGATGAGGTCACAAATAGATACATTAGAGGCAGGTACTCCTATAGTTTTGCCCAACAATGTTTTCAAAATCAGTTCACTTACATACAGACCACCACTTCCCAGCAACAACTGACTTTCAGGGATATTTCCCTTCGCTTCAAGAGCAGGAGATTGGCCATTGATTTGACATGACTTCCCACTAGAGACAGAAGCAATTTATGGACTGTTAAAAAGATACATAAACTTGAACTTTCCCTAGAAGGTAAAACTGAGGCTGTCATACAATGGACGTATCATGAAAATGTGTGACTCACTAGAAAAGCCAATCATGTTTGGCAAAATAGAAGAGAGTAGGAAAGAAGACTACATTCTAGATGGGTAAATTCAACCAAAGAAATCTGGGTCTTGAGCTTGCAAGGCTCCCACATCCTGAAGTAGGCTCTCAGGTCAGGATCTATCATCCTGAAGTAGGCTCTCAGGTCAGGATCCACAACCATCATTAAAGTTAAGAGCATTGTGATTTAGGATAAAATAAGTGAATTTAAACACAACACAAAAATAATATATTTAGGGGTGTTTTTAACTATATGGATTTACATAATAATTACTTCAAATAATATCAAAAGTTGCCTTTATGCTACTTGGGGACTATATGATGAAACAAAAACTATACTCAAATAATAATTATAAAATTAACTCCTAATTTGTTTGCAGGAGAATTTTTTCAAAGCTTTATATTTTCTTTTACTTACCAATGAGCACAATTTGCATCAAAAATAATCACAAAAGCAGCTTTTTAAAATTATTATCAACTGGCAGGGCAGTCACTGCAAGAATGAAGATTTTGCTTAATTAGACTTTTTATGCTGAATGTTTGCAGGAACATTAAAGAGGGTGGTTAATTTTCCAAAAATCATCATCTGAAAAACATTCAGATTATCAAAACAAACATTGAAAATCAACAGAAGAGGTGTTCCTAAAATAAAACATTACTCTTTAAATCAAATAATATTATTTATTTGCATGCATTTCAGGATGAATGATCCAAAACACTTTGTGGATTAAACTTTTAATTTAACATTGCAAATCATTGGAAATTCATAGTTATCATATCGTGTAACTTAGAATAATAAGAGTATCTAATAAAATTCTTATTAGTACCATGTTTCTGCATACATTACACAGACTTTATTGAATTCTAACTAAAGCAGTATTGTAGAATAAAGTTACTACATATATTAAAGTGTGACATGGAAATGCATTTTCAAAAGAAGTCCCTAGACACCAGTATCACAATCTAAATAAATTGTGTGCAAAAAGTTCATTTTGACATGTCCACCTGTATAAGCCTGTGCCAATGAAGTTCAAAGACAATGTCCACCCAGTCACCGCTTTCTGTTGCATGCTGCATTTTAATTGTGTTAGCAAAGGTGTGCTTTAAATCAAAAATGGTTGCTTTCCTTTTTAAATGCATCAAAATAGCACATGTTGCCCATTGCCATAAATAAGGGTATGAATGGGGACAAATCACAAAAACGGAACAAAATATATGAGATAGGATAATGTAATGTGCTTCAGAAAATAATTATTTTTAATTTGATGGACAAATTAATTTTAGTTGGATGGACAAAACAAAAGTCAATATTTTATAAAGTTTTTTTTTGTCTTCTATTCATTTAATTTAGCTGGCCAACTCACCACACCTGCCTCCCTCCCAATTGAGGGCCCCCAGGCTGGAGACTAGAACACCCAGACTAGAGCCTCAGGACCTCATCACATGGAGGTCCTTAAGCCGAGGGACAGTGTGGGATCTGTTGGGAAGGGGAGTGAATCCATGCGGCAGCACCCAATATTGCTCCCTTACCGTCACACCAAGTTTCTCGTCTGTCCCCAGCTTACTCAGTAAGAACACGAGTGACTTTCCAAGTTCTCAGGGCAGCCTCTCAACATGCTGCCGAGACACAGTCAGGACAGAGCCCTGCATCATGTGATGACCTCTGATGGGTTCTGTCCTGGCTGCATACCTTCAGCATCCTAGGATGGGCCTTTTGCCCATGTGATGAGGTGCCTAGTAACTTGGAGGTCTGTCACGATGCCAGGGCTCTGCCTTTTTCAGGTAGAGATGAACCAAACAAACACCCAGTTGGTGTTAAACAATTTAATTAAAACAGCACTTACTCTCTGGCTGTTTTAATAGTCCAAAACACAAAGATAGCACTCAGCCATAGAATTTAAAACAAAAACTGACAGCAAACGCTGTTGCAGGTTTAAGATAACACCATAGTCAAAAGGTCCAGTCCAGTGGTCAAACGCTGAGAGTCCAATAAGCAAGTTCAGGGATCGAGAGTCTATACCATAGTCAAAAGCCAGTCCAAAGATTCAAGGTTCCAAGAGTACAGGATACAGGTCAGGAGACTGAAAATCAACAAACCTGGGGGAAACCAGCAGCATCTACCACAAAAATAAGACAAATACTTTTCTCCCAAAGATCAGTCCCAAGGCTAGCTCCTTATATCCAGAAACACCCAGCTGCAACCCATCTCTTTCAAACCTCCACCTTTAGTTGCTTTCACCCATGAACTCTTATGTACAGGTTACTCAACCCTTTAGAACTAAGACATTAACCCTTCAATCACCAACTCCTAGTCCTACCACCACCAACCACCATCAGCTGCAGAACATGAAATGTGACAAGGTCTCTCATTCATAGGGTCACCATATGCTGAAGTCAACTTGAAGGCAATTAACAAGAATCAATTTGTGGATGAGTGAAAGTAGAAATAAAGCTTCTCTACTCAAGCACTTAGCTTCTGTGTTACATTTGTGCAGAACACTGCAGTCACAGTACAGTCATGCTGTTATCTAACATCTCTTTGTCACAGCTGTCACTGCTTTTTACAGAACTTACTCCCAAATAAGTACACTTAAGGCTACAGACAAATCCAACAATTCAGTGTGAGGGAAGCGGGCGCGATAGCATATGCCATAGGTCTACCTATAACATTTGTTACTCGAAAACATTATAAAACATACTTTGGGCACTTGAAATGATAAATGTGCAAGTGATATGGCTCCAATTAGTGCACATTTACTCGAGGCTTGGTCTCATTGAACTTCCTTTAGCATAAACAAAGGACAGTGCTATAAACGTTCTTGTCATTGCCAGAGTCAGAGGCAAGGAAATGAACATTAGTTGACTAGACATGAAAGCTCTCCACAGGACACAGAAGGGCAGATTGGAGATAGAAACCTAAGCAACAACATGAAATGGCCAAGTCCCTTAGCTAGAAGGGCAGTCAAGGGAAAGGAACTTTATGATGTTTGGAAATTTCACCTCAGGTGATAAGAAGTAAAAGGTTTATGAGTTCATCTGCTCAAATCTGCAGAGAAGTGTCACCTGAGCTTTCTCTCCTGTCCTTTGCAGAGCCAGATGGGCACTTCACTGATTAATTATTTTTCTTCCTAGCTTTTAAAATGTGTTTGTTCCCATCTCCATCTAGGCTTTACATCCACAATTAAATAGAAGAAGCCCATACTAGAATTGTTCAGGAGAAGGAAGCGCAGAGGGAAGACAAAGGTAATTTGCAAAGGGAAGAAAGCTTAGAATAGCTATTGTCTGAAAAGAAAAGGAGAGTCAATAGAAAAAAACCTGATTCTCTTTCCAGATGGTAATACTTATGACATGGGTGAGAAGAGAAAGAAATCCTGATAAATGTACAAGGGGTGTTCATTAAAGATTTCCCCTGACCCACTTCCTGTGGACTGAGAGCAATGAAACTTGGCACAGTATTAGTCCTTCTCTAAGTTGGTGCCACCTAGGGACACACATTTCTCCCATCTTTTTAAACAACTGTAAACACTACGAAGGAAGATAGATGCTTTTGAACTGTGGTGTTGGAGAAAAGTTCTGAGAGTACCTTGGACCATGAGAAGATCCAACCAGTCCATACTTCAGGAAATAAAACCCGACTGCTCATTGGAAGGAAAGATAATAGAGGCAAAGATGAAGTACTTTGGCCACATCATGAGAAGAAAGAAGACAATGATGCTTGGGAAAATGGAAGGATAAAGGGCAAGATGGAGGGATGGCATCCATGAAGTGACTGGATTGACCTTGAAGGAGCTGGGGGTGTTGACGGCCATGAGGTCATGAAGAGTCGGAAATGACTGAACAAATGAATGATGACAACAACAACAAACACCTCATTTGTAGAAGTCGACAGGTTCTCCAAACGCTATGTTGTGATTTGGAAATCAGAGTCTCAACATCTGAACAATGCTTGTCCTTCAAAAATTACTTCATTGTTGGAAAGACAATGGTGCGAGGTCAGTTGAATAAAGGGGATGCAGTAGAATTTCAAAACTACAGGAGCATGCTTCCATTTGGGCAACATGTGAGTTGTGAACTGGTGTATTCTCTTGCAGAAGGCGGACACCGTTGGTGAGCATGCCACGTCTCTTGGTTTTGATGGTCTCCCGCAATTTCCACAGCAGTGAAACATAGTATGCCCCAATGATCATAGTACCTTTTGCTAGAAAATCCATAAATACTACTCCGTGCTGGTCCCAAAATATGTATTTATTTATTTATTTATTTATTTGCTGCCTTTCTATGCTGCCTTTCTCAGCCCGGAGGCAACTCAAGGAGGTCATTCATGCTCACAAATACTGTGAGCATGAATGACCTTGCCTGCTGAGAGTTGGGCACATGTCTTCTTTGGGGGTGGTGAGTCATGATGTTTCCATTGCCACGACTGGACTTTAGTCTCAGGATCATAGTGATGCACACAGCTTTCATCCTGTGTGATTAGTCTGTTGAAAAAATCCTCCTGGTTTCCATAGCACATTTTCAATAGAGCATGAGAGCCCTCAACTTGTTCCTGCTTCTAGAAAGATGTTAGCAGCCGGGAGACCCAGTGACCAGATACCTTATGCATGTGAAGATGGTCTTGATGATTTTTTTCTATGGACACCACACTAATCTTGACATTTTGGGCTAGGTGGCAAATGGTTATACGCAAATTTTCCAAAATGGCAACCTCCATTTGCTGGATGATGTGTTCATCAATAGCAGAGTGGAATTGCCCTGGAATTTGAGCTGTTGCCACTGAAGTCCAACTACATTTGAATTGACGATGCCAGTTCTTGACCCCATAATATGATGGGGAATCATCACCATAAACCTCTTTCATCTCATCGAATGTCTCCTTTGGTGTGCAGCCTTACAAGTAAAGGAGCTTGATGACTGCTCTGTATTCCACTGAGTCCACAATAATAATAATAATAATAATAATAATAATAATAATAATAATAATAATAATAATTCTTTATTTATACTCCACCACCATCTCCCCAAGGGGACTCAGGGCAGCTTACATGAGGCCAAGCCCAACAACACATCAGTAAAAACAACAAAGCAATAAGCAAATAAAACAATACAATTAATATAACTCACATATAAACAATGACATGCAAAAATGTAAAAACCTGTGGCAGAGCCAGATGTAATTATTTAAAATTTTAAAAATAAACACTGAGGTAGGATGTATCTAAGCAGGAGGGAAATGTAGGGAGAGCAACCCAACGGGTAGTTAAAGTGCTTCTGAGGACATTTTGCAGGGAATTATTTCCTTTATTCAGGGAAGGCACACTGGAACAGGCACGTTTTCAGGCTCCTCCTAAAGACTACCAATGTGGGGGCTTGCCTGATATCCTTGGGAAGTGAGTTCCAGAGTCGAGGGGCCAGCATAGAGAAGGCCCTCTCCCTTGTCCCCACCAATCGCGCCTGTGAAGGGGGCAAGAGTGAGAGCAGGGCCTCTCCAGATGATCGAAGAGTTCACGTGGATTCATACACAGAAATGCGATTATGCAGGTAGGCAGGTCCCAAACCATTCAGGGCTTTGTAGGTAAGAACCTGCACCTTGAATTGGGACCAGAAAATGAACGGCAGCCAATGGAGCTCCTTAAACAGGGGGGTTGACCGCTCCCTGTAAGTCACTCCAGTTAGTAACTTGGCTGTCGCTCGTTGTACCAATTGAAATTTCCGAACCGTCTTCAAGGGCAGCCCCACATAGAGTGCATTACAGTAATCCAATCTGGCAGTGACTAAGGCATGGGCCACCATGGCCAGATCTGACTTCACGAGGTACAGTCACCGCTGGCGCACAAGTTTTAATTGTGCAAAGACCCTCGCAGCCACCGCCAACGCCTGGGCTTCAAGCGCTAGTGATGAGTCTAGGAGGACACCCAAGCTGTGGACCTGCAACTAGATTATCAAATTATTATATCAAACCTCATACCACTTTAGCACCTGTAAAATCAAGACCGTTATC
Organism: Anolis sagrei ordinatus; assembly: GCF_025583915.1. Classification (NCBI taxonomy): domain Eukaryota; kingdom Metazoa; phylum Chordata; class Lepidosauria; order Squamata; family Anolidae; genus Anolis; species Anolis sagrei. The sequence continues at coordinate 117,779,842 of NW_026847438.1, forward strand.
AGTTCTGAGTTGTAAATTGACATGTAACCTATAGAGACTTATATCATTACACATGTGGAGTTTCAGCATCCTGTGCTAAATAGAACGAGAAATTGTTAATGAACACCCCTCATAAAATTAAAAGTAGAAGAGGGGGTGACACACTCCTCTATTTGACAGTGTTCAGTCTACAAATTATAATTACAAATATATTTTTCCGAATTTATTTTTACAGCTTCATCCTCTGCTCTGCAGTTCAGTCCTACTCCTGACGCATGTACAGAATAATGGTGTGAAGTTCGTAATTGTGAAGAATATACACTAAGAGTTTCTGAACTCACCCACCTCTTTGTTCTGTGCACTGTTTCTCTGAAACCTTTCAGCCAAGGGACCATAAATCGGCCATTTACAACACCACTAATTTTGCTCAGAGACTTAACTTTGTTATTCTGAAGTCCGAACCTTTCATTCTTCAAGCTGGAAAACTCACCCTCTAGTGTATGCAAAACCCAGAACTAATCTAATTTGTAGGCAGGAAATCAATCAAAGAGAATGTTGCAATATATCCATGCTTTTAAGAGGAATGTTCCTATTCAGAGTCCCAGCCAGTGCCAAATAAGAATCTTTTAGCATTGTTGAAACTGGGGTTGGGAACCTTATTTTCTTTCCCACCCTTTCCCTGCTGTACTTTCTCATGCGAAAGGGCTCAGGGCTCACAGCAAAATGCAAATCTGGATGCTTTAAAGCTACACTATTAATATATGAGGAGACAAAGCATTATGATGATATTTTTCTTATATTAATAGTAAAAATCAGTATTTTTTTTCAGTTAACATTTCCGTTTAAGATTTCAGACTGTCATGTTTGCTCATGAACTTAGGAAATTGGAAGCCGCGGCAGATACATTAACAGACCCTTTTTCAGTGTTTTCACAATTTGTGCTTATTTGCAGTTTGCCCTTCATTACCTACATGTTCACATTCAAAGCCAAATGAACCCTCAAAAGCCTAAGATATCATCATATATAGCAGCTTATTCCGATCTATGTGCTCAATGCATCATACACAATACTGCTTGTATGAATAACTATCTGCTGGGAACTTTCTAAGTGGAGTTCCTACACTGAGCACTATTATTATTATTAATAATAATAATAATCCTGCAAAGGTAATGGAAAATGAACATGCAAAAATACTGTGCGACTTTCGAATCCAGACTGTTTTGGAACACAATACACTAGACATCACGATTGTGGAAAAGAAAAAGGTCTGGATTATTGATGTCGCCATTCCAGGTGACAGTCACATTGAGGAAAAACAACAGGAAAAACTCAGCCACTATCAAGACCTCAAAATTAAACTGCAAAGACTCTGGCATAAACCCGTCCAGGTGGTCCCAGTGGTAATTGGCACACTGGGTGCCGTGCCAAAAGATCTCAGCCGGCATTTGGAAACAATAAACATTGACAAAATCACGATCTGTCACCTGCAAAAGACCAGCTTACTTGGATCTGTGCGCATCATTTGAAAATACATCACACAGTCCTACACGCTTGGGAAGTGTTCGACTTGTGATTTTGTGAAACGAAATCCAGCATACAGATCTCGTTTGCTGTGACATACTGTGCTTTTGTATCAGTAAAATAATAATAATAATAATAATAATAATAATAATAATAATAATAATAATAATAATGTCAAGCTACTCTGGGACTTCCAAATTCAGACAGAGAGATTTTTGGAGCACAATACTCCTGATCTCACAATCGTGTTAAAAAAACAAAGTGTGGATTGTCAATATTGCAATCCCAAGTGACAGCTGTTTTGAAGAGAAACAACTGGAAAAGCTGACACGATATGAGGTTTTAAAAATCGACCTGCAAACACTCTGGCACAAGTCATTCAAGGTGGTCCCAGAGGTGATCAGCACACTGTGTGCAGTGCCTAAAGACCTTGGCCTGCACTTAAACACAATTGGTGCTGACAAGATTACCATCTGCCAGCTGCAAAAGACCACCTTACTGGGATCTGCATGCATTATTCGCTGATACATCACACAGTCCTACACACTTGGGAAATGTCCAACATGTGATCCAATACAACGGCCAGCAGAGTGTCTGCTGTGGACTCATGTTGTTGTGTTTCTAATCATCATCATCATCTATTTATTTATTTATTTATTTCCTGCCACCATATCCCCAAAAGGAGTCAGGCTGGTTCAGAAAAGCACTCAATAGTGCAAACATAAAATGCAATGGAGTACGTAAGCAGAATAACACAGTAGCAGTAAAGTCCACAAAAACAAATTACATAAAACATCTTATAAAACTCCTACTGCCTTAAAAGATTCAGTAAAATGCAGTAGTGGCCATGGATATAAAACAAACTGTACTTAATATCAGTCCTGTAAAGTGCTATAGTAAAGGTAAAGGTTTCCCCTTGACATTAAGTCTGGTCGAGTCTGACTCTGGGGGTTGGTGCTTATCTCCATTTCTAAGCCAAAGAGTCAGCATTGTTTGTAGATGCCTCCAAGATCATGTGGCTGGCATGACTGCATAGAGTGCAGTTGCCTTCCCACCGGAGCAGTACTTATTGATCTACTCACTTTTGCATGTTTTCAAACTACTTGGTTGGCAGAAGGTAGGGCTAACAGCAGAAGCTCAACCCACTCCCCACATTCGAACCACTGACCTTTTGATCAGCAAGTTCAGCAGCTCAGTGGTTTAACTCACTGCGCCACCGAGGGCTAGGGTGAAACAAATCACCAGGTCCTCGAATATAGCTGATAGGCTTCTAAACATGATCAAAGGCCTGTTTGAAAAGCCATGTTTTCAGATTTATTCTGAAAATGTGAAGAGTGGGGACTACTCTAATCTCTCTAGGGAAGGCATTCCAGAGCCGGGGGCCACCACTGAGAAGGTCCTTTTGTTGTCCCCACCAACCATGCTTGAGACGGAGGTAGGACCAAGAGGGACTCTCCAGCAGATCTTAGAGCCCATGCCAGTTCATAGAAGGAGATGCGATCTCGAAGATATGTTCAACATAGTTACATTGTTCTGTCGCGCTCTGGGCCTGTAACAGCTGTACCTTTCTATAGGGCGTATACTTTAAGCACAGTGGGAAGCCAGGGGCGCCTCAAAGAGAGGTTCTCAGGGATTTTTCTGAAGTGATGGTCTTTCGAGTCTTTGATAATGCAACAAAGTCTTTATTATGGAACAAACAACAAATCTTCAGTGGTTCAAACAACACTTCAAGGCTTTCTTAGTCCAGTCCTCAATGAACTGGTACCTGACTTCGATTAACTAAACTTTCTCTGTAGGAAAAACCCTTTTTAACCTCTCCCAGGCTGCTTTCTATCTATACCTCACCGGTGTGGGACCTACTACTGACTCCAAATGTGTCTTGGTATCGAGTAGACCTACCAGCCTAGGCTTGAAGATATTTCAGCTGGAGTTCCGTGGATCTGTAATGCTGTTTTCCCTTGGAGAATTCTTAGAAACTTCAGGGCTGTTCCCTCTGATGCTGTGAGGCTGAGAGGCTGTGAGCTCTCAGCCAGAGCTTTTGGGACCTTTTTCCTGGATGGTTAATTCCCCTGGATACTCTTGAGAAAGGAAGCTTTTCTACGGGACAAGCTGGTCGACGTCCTATAGCTTAGCTACCTTGTGTGAGACTGCCCAAAAAATGGCTCCTTTCCCTCCCAGAGCCCAGAACAAGGGGCGGAGCCAAAGCTTAATTATGATGGACAGGAGGCCTGTCCTATGACTGCAAACAGATAACAGAAAGAAAATAAAGTTGGAGCTCCTGGTACAGCCGTACCAGCACATACATATCTTTCAACATTTTATAGATGAAGATAGCCAATAAAAGATATGATAGCTGATGGTAACCTGCACAGAAACAAAAAAGCAAAAGATGGTGAAAATGAAGCAAAAATGATTTATACTAGAGGAAATTCTTAAGGGGATACAAAGCTGCAAGTTCCAAGAAAATTGATACCAGCAAAACATTGAAACAAACCTCTTCATTGTTTGCCAGTGGAAGAGACTTCCATAGAGGATAGTGGACATTCTTAATAAAGTCTTTAAAAAGCAGTGGAATGTGTGCTTTCATTGTATATTCCTGCATGGTGGGGGGTTGGACTAGATGGCCCTTTCAGCTACATGATTCTGCATGGGAAGTCCTAGGAAGACTGAGCTCAAGAAGCATGTCAGGTAAAGAAGTGGAACAAACCAGACTTTAATGTGCTCACACAGTAGGCTTTATCAGCATGTGAGCTTCACACAGACTATCAAAGCAGCCTACATACATCTGTACTTTGCCATTGAGGCCAGTCTATTTGTGAAATGAAAACCATCATTGGATGGCTGTTATCCTCATACAATAATATCTTTGTCTCCACAATAAATATTGTGGTGAGTAAGCTGAAGGAAAGAGCCATAACATAAGTATTGGAAGTTTAAATATTTGAAATTATTTAATTACAATGCTTCTTCATATAGGTTCTTGTGGGTTTTTTCAACAATACATTCTTCTTCATATATATTTGGGTAGAAAAAAATTCTTATGTCTCAAAAAATAAAAGGTAAGAGATGCTATTTAAATAAAAAAAGAAATAAACGTTTAACAAATAGGAACGATTCCCGAAAATTCACTGAAGCAGATAGCTTTCCAGTGGCACTATCTTGCCGGGCAGACTTTCAGAGAAATTAATAAAGCATTAGATTAATGCATAGGACACAGTTATCCTCCCCTCCTCACAAATTACAGTTTTGCCAAAACCAAATATACTTGGCAAAAGACTACCTGAAATGAGGCAAATGAAGGGTGCCAAATCTGATACTTCAATTCAGTGCGTAAAAACCCACACTCCAGTTGGTTGAGCTGGTGAAATCTTATGGAATATTTATACATTAAGCTGCTCTGACAGTATTGCTTTTTTAACTGTTGGCACAAGTGTGCCTTAGAGCTATTGGTAGGTTGAGATTCTGCAGAAACAATAGCGTATTTGTGTGTATGAACGTGTGTGCAAAAATGGAGTTTAAATGATGTGTAAATAATATGTGTATGTGAATATATAGTCAGCATATATTCACTGGGGTTAGGGGCACAGGATACTGATGAAAGGGTGGGAATGTGAATAAAAATGGTATTTTCTAACCTGAAAGAACACTTCTTTAGAAAGCATCTTTAATCTATATAAATAAAAATGTAATGTTCGTTTGTGGGATTAACATCACTCAAAAACCACTGGATGAATTGACACCAAATTTGGACACAATACACCCATCAGGCCAATGAGTGACCATCACTCATAAAAACACTGAAAAATACAGCAGAAGGGACTTAAAAAGCCAAAAAAAAGCAAAAAAAAAATTACAGCACATGCGCAAAACAACTCCCCCGTCCAAAAAAACCCACACACAATAGCATAGCCACACTCATTTTCTGGACTACAGCTCCCAGTATCCCCTAGACCAAGCCCTTTAGGAGAGGAGAATGATCCAAATGCACTGCTTCCAAGCTGCAAACTTTCTTCTCCTTGGATTTCTTTGAGAACTTCCCAATCCCTGCATATTTCCAATTTCCCATTCCTGGACAGCAACCCCCAGCAATCCTCCAGATAGATAAGGTAGATCAGATAGAGATAGGTAGGTAGGTAGGTAGATTGATCAGGAGGACTGCTGGGAGTTGCATCCAAGAATAGGTGGAGAAGGAAGAAGGAGAGGAAGGAAAGAAAGGGGGAAGGAAGGGAATGAAGAGAAGGAAAGAGGAGAGAAAGAAAGAAAGGAAAGAGGAAGAAGGAAGAAGGAAGGAAGGAGAGAAAAAAAGGAGGAGAGAAAGAGGGAGGAAAGGTTGACCACATCAACATGTGGCGGGTACAGCTAGTAAATTAATAAGTAAACATTGATGAATTTAATAATGTGTTTATCCATCCTGGAAATTTGCTATAGAATCACAAGGGAAGATCTAGAGCAGTGGTTCTCAACCTGTGGGCCCCCTGATGTTTTGGCCTTCAACTCCCAGAAATCCTAACAGCTGGTAAACTGGCTGGGATTTCTGGGAGTTGTAGGCCAAAACACCTGGGGACCCACAGGCTGAGAACCACTGATCTAGAGATTCTTAGAGAGCCATTCTTTCTAGGAATCACTAGGTCCTCCAGCATGATTCAATGGTCATTTTCTGACAGAAGTTGACCAAAGAGTCAAGCTGCATTATATGGCAAATTAGATGGGGCTACACAGTAGCACTGAAGGACCTAGTGATTTCTAGCAAGAACACGTTAAGCAACTACTTCATCAGATGGGATCCTTTCCCCATCGTTCGCCATTTGCTCTCCTCTTTTTCTGATGGAGTCCATTTTATGACTCATGAAGACTTCCAGCTGGGCTCCGTCAAGAAAGGAGAGAGCAAGCCACGGCAACATGGGAGGTTTCCAAGTTGACTTCAGGACAATGGTGGGAAACTGAGTGGTGACATTTCCCCCCATGTGATGGGGTCCTAGGAAAGTCATGTGATGTGCAGGGCATGAAACAGCAAGTTCTCCATGCCCCCTGCCAGGACCCCATGAATTCACCACAATGTGTGGCGAATCCATGGATGTTTGTGATAAGGTTGCAAATCTACAAATAATCAAATCTACTAAAGTCAAATGTAGAGGGATAGCTAAATATCAAATACTAAACTGAGGATTGCCCATGTCATTGTCTTTCCAATTTCCAGTTTCTGAGTATGGTTGTAAAAGCTGAACAGTGGGGAAAGCTGAGTACTTCTCAAGCATCAGCAAATTGATCCTACAGAACCAACAAGAAGAAACTGCCCCCCCCCCCAAAATGAAGTGTGTAACAATGAGGAAACACCCTGGAGGCAGAGGCGGCCATAGGTAATTTTCAATGATAAGCAAACAGTATTTTGGTGCCCCCCAACCAATCACTGATATATATTTTCTGTTTGTCGTGGGAGTTCTGTGTGCCATATTTGGTTCAATTCCATCATTGGTGTAGTTCAGAATGCTCTTTGATTGTAGGTGAACTATACATCCCAGTAACTACAACTCGCATATGTCAAGGTCTATTTTCCCCCAAGAGCGCCTCAAGAGTGCCCCTGGGCAAAATCAACTATACTGCAAATGCTTACTTTGCGTAATGGGTTGAGCCCCCCCCCCCCCCTGCCCGGCCAGAATTAGTATGAGGAGCAGACTGTACAGAAGGAATTCGGATAGAGAGGAGGAGAAAAAAGAGAGAGAGAAATCAAAAACCAGGCATAAAAAAATAAGGAAAATTAGTATGAGGAGCAGACTGTACAGAAGGAATTCGGAACCACTCCAACTACCTGAATGTTTCCTACATCTTTAGGAGGATATCAGCAGTGTAGATGCTCAAACAGGAAACCAGCAACATAGGACACTGCATGCCAAAGGAGTCAAAGCAACTGCCAACTGCTGGTGCTTAGGGACTCATTGCTCGAGGTATAGAGAGACCTGTGTGCCATTCCTGACAAGATGAATCAGGACGTGTACTCTCTTCCTAGCACATGTGCCTCGGGTGCACCAGACAAAGGGTGGGAGGGGGGTTAAGGGGAAAGAGTGAATCGCCATGCACACGCACTGAGAAGCACCAACTGGGCTCAAAAGATGCAAACTACATGCATAATTGTCATGAATGACAGTGTGTTAATGAATGGCATATTAAGTACCATACTGAAGTAATTTAGTTAAATATGAAGCAGCATTGAGCCAAGTCCTTCTGGGTGCTGCAATGCAGCACATACTGGAATGCTTTTAGACTTCAATCTAAAATAGATCAATTGGATTTTGAGCAACACTTTGCAGCAAAAGACTTAACTAACAACATTTTGGCTACATTTTCAGCTTTCCTCTGTGAGTGTCGACCGTTTGAGAATAGGCTGAAGTCCATTGGGTATTTTAGTATAAATTCCCCCACACTACTGTTCCGAGTTGTGAATGGAGTGAAATATATTGTTGAAGGCTTTCATGGCCGGAATCACTGGGTTGTTTTAGGTTTTTCCGGGCTAGATGGCCATGTTCTAGAGGCATTTTCTCCTGACGTTTCGCCTGCATCTATGGCAAGCATCGTCAGAGGTAGTGAGATCTGTTGGAACTAGGAAAAAGGGTTTATTTATCTGTGGAATGACCAGGGTGGGACAAAGGACTTTTGTCTGCTGGAGCTAGGTGTGAATGTTTCAACTGACCACCTTGATTAGTATTTAATGGCTTGGAAGTGCCTGGGGGGAATCTTTTGTTAAGAGTGATTTGATGTGCCTGATTGTTTACTCTCTGTTGTTTTGCTGTTGTAATTTTTGAAATAACCCTGGAGTGAAATAGTTTGGGCAGTTTTCTTTTTCTAATACTTGTGGAAAGAATCTGAGAAACAAAAACCACAAAGGCTGACCTGTTTTTGAGTACTTCTGGCATGTACAGCTGATTTGGCCAGACCAGTAGTGCATGGTAGTATTGTCTGAACCATTTCGTCCAAAATTGCAATTTCTTAAATCCGAAGGTATATAATTAAACCTTTTTAGAAATAGCTTTGAATTTAGAGGGATGGTGGAATGGTTTCACTAGCATGGAGAGTACTGGGACACATTGAGTCATATCAATAACTTAAGAAGATTGCTTTGGGCACTGTCTGACTTAGTTCAATGCAGGGTTAAATCACTTAGTTCAACCTATCTCATGCTAAGGACAGGAAATCTTTCAACAATGTCTGGACATCCAGGTTTGACTTTTGGACCACTTTGGGGTAAATAACTATATCAACAACCCTTGTTATAAAACATTCAGCATAACAGCCCTGCAGTGTGGGTCAGTATTACTATCTGCATATTGAGAACATTAGAATGTTACTAGAAACCTCATCAGATGGGGCTATTTTCGGTGGCATACACTGGTTCCTCTGCAGTTTTGCAATGGAGCCTACAGGCTCCCATACCACTATGTAGAACTCCTTCCAGTGGGACTGCGGCACACAGGAGGCTCTCCTGTTGCATTGGGATCAACAGGGGGAAACCAGGCAGCGGACATTTCTCCCCACACCTGGCCCAGTAGGATGATGTAGGCAGGAAGCCAGGCAATGCAGGGAATGGGGCAATGAGTTCCCCATGCCAGGTACTGCTGGATTCACCATGATCTGTGGCAATTCCAGCAGCACCTATGATGAGGTCATAAGACTGGCTGGCTAAAGTCTACCTAATGGCTTCTTGCCTGATGTTCAACAAAGGCTTATTGAGTATAAATAAAAATGTAATGTTCGTTTGTGGGATTAACATAATTTAAAAACCACTGGACAAATCGAGACCAAATTTGGACACAACACACCCATCAGGCCAATGAGTGACCATCACTTATAAAAACACTAAAAAACACAGCAGAAAAGACTTTAAAAACAAAAAAACCCAAAAATACATTACAATGCATGCATAAAACCACATATATACACAAATGCACATATACACAAATATACACACACACATATATATGCATATACACACATACAAAACACATATACACAGACTGGGCCACAGCAATGTGTGGCAGGGGACGGCTAGTTGAGTAATATTTTTGGTCCTGGCTCAAAATGGAAGCCAAGCTTCAATCTATATAAATAAAAATGTAATGTTCATTTGTGGGATTAACAGAACTCAAAAACCACTGGACGAATTGACACCAAATTTGGACACAAGACACCTAACAACCCAATGTATGTCCTTCACTCAAAAAATTGATTTTGTCATTTGGGAGTTGTAGTTGCTGGGATTTATAGTTCACCTACAATCAAAGAGCATTCTGAACCCCACCAATGATGGAATTGAACCAAACTTGGCACACAGTTCTCCCATGACCAACAGAAAATACTGGAAGGGTTTGGTGGGCAGTGTCCTTTGGTTTTGGAGTTGTAGTTCACCTACATCCAGAGATCACTGTGGACTCAAACAATGATGGATCTGGACCAAACGCTACAAGAATACTCAATATGCCCAGATGTGAACACCGGTGGAGTTTGGGGAAAATAGAATCTTGACATTTGGGAGTTGTAGTTGCTGGGATGTATAGTTCACCTACAATCACAGAGCATTCTGAACCCCACCAACGATGGAATTGGGCCAAACCTCCCACACAGAACTCCCATGTGGGCCACAGCAACGTGTGGCAAGGTATGGCTAGTTCTTTATCTAAACAGCCATCTCATGAAATCTTTAACTATAGCGTCTTCCAGAATCTTTTTCCAGGTCTGTCAATTACCTCTTCTCATCTTCTGACTTTTGGGAAACCCTCTGTTAAGGACATAACAACTTAAACCTGCAGACCTGTATCCATTTGGAAGGAGAGATATTGCTTTAATATAAGGAGCTTCCAGCAGAGTTTGCAAAGCAAAAACTATGGGAAATAGACACATCAGCCAATGTATGTGACTTTATATTTTCATAAACCACAATTACTCTAGATGGATATCACTGGCCTCCATCAGGAGGTGGGAATTATGCAGTGATCCAGATGACCAAAGTGTCAATAGCCCTAGGTAGCCAATGGTGAGGAATACTAGGAGATGCAGTTCAACAACATTCAAAAGGTGACATGATTCCCTCAGCCCTTGTACATGTGTGTGTATGCATACTGTATATGTAAACACATATTTATGGAATAACTGTACCTATATATACTTGACTTGAAATATTCCATCTCCTGGCAACGTGTTGCTGGCTAATGTTCCTTCACAGTCTTTGCATTTTCATCCTCCATGGCTTCCTTCCCACACTTCACCCTCCACCCTACCCTGGTTTCCTCAGCTGCAGCAGCTGAAGTGTTTGGGATCATTTAATCCCACAGGGAGGTAGACTCGTGACTTTCCCATCTGCTTGTTCTGAGGCAGAGATTAGCAGCACTTTCCCTGCAACAGTTTAATGCAAGCAAATCTATAGAGATCAGATCAAATGAGAGCCAGAGAGCAGGAGAGTTTATGTGAGGTTCCTTTCTGGCCGGCTATAGATTTCTTTCTGGCTGGCTATCTTTCCACTGATGTGGTTAGAAGGCTGACCATCTGTTTCATTATTCCAGCCATGAGAAGCCTGATGAAGTACCCCCTAAATTAATAATGTACTAAGCAGTAATAATCACAAATCTGCCAAATAAAATCACAAAATTGCAGCTTCTATGACTTATCCTGTATATGAATAGACTCATAGAGTCACAAGGTTGTAATGGATGGCAAAGGCTATCTAATCCAAACCCTTGCTCTGAAGGAGCACACAACAAAAATATCTCCAAGAGAAGATTATCCAAGAACATCAAAGGAGATTCGACTACCCTTTGAGGTTAAATGATACTTAATTGCCAGGAAGGGCTTCCTAATGTCTACCTAATGTTTCCTTGTAATTTGAATCCATTGGCTCATGTTCTGGAACAACAGCAAACAACATTGCTTGGTCTTTTACATGACATCCCAACGCAAATATTTAAGAACGGCTGTAAAATCACCTGCCAATCTTCTCCTCTCCAAGCTAAACATACCCAGGTTCCAAAACTATTTCCAGAACTGTAATCACCTTGTTTTTCGACAGCCTGTCAATGTCTTTCTTGAACTGCAGTATCTAGGCACATTATTTCAGCAGAAGTCTATGCTATGTATGGGGTAGTTCTGCTCCATCAATATTCAAAAAGATCACGAGGTTGAATGTAGTACAGTTTTGCACTGTGGAGCATATATTATCACTATGGAGCACAGTTTTGCACTATGGAGCACATATTATCACTATAGAGCACAGTTTTGCACTATGGAGCACATATGGACCACATATTCCGTAATAAATCGGAAGAGCTAGGTGTGGATGTGGGCGAGTCTTTGTCTTAGGACTTCATCAGACACTGGCTATTTCCTGCTTCTACATACTTTAGAATCATAGAATTATAGAATCACATAGAGTTGGAAGAGATCTAGTGGGCCATCCAGTCCAACCCCTTGCCAAGAAGCAGGAATATTGCATTCAAATCACCCCTGACAGATGGCCATCCAGCCCCTGTTTAAAAGCTTCCAAAGAAGGAGCCTCCACCACACTCTGGGGCAGAGAGTTCCACTGCTGAATGGCTCTCACAGTCAGGAAGTTCTTCCTCATGTTCAGATGGAATCTCCTCTCTTGTAGTTTGAAGCCATTGTTCCGCGTCCTAGTCTCGGAAGCAGAAAACAAGCTTGCTCCCTCCTCCCTGTGGCTTCCTCTCACATATTTATACATGGCTATCATGTCTCCTCTCAGCCTTCTGCTAAACGTGCCCAGCTCTTTAAGCCGCTCCTCATAGGGCTTGTTCTCCAACCCTTGATCATTTTAGTCGCCCTCCTCTGGACACATTCCAGCTTGTCAATATCTCTCTTGAATTGTGGTGCCCAGAATTGGACACAATATTCCAGGTGTGGTCTAACCAAAGCAGAATAGAGGGGTAGCATTACTTCCTTAGATCTAGACGCTATGCTCCTATTGATGCAGGCCAAAATCCCATTGGCTTTTTTTGCCGCCACATCACATTGTTGGCTCATGTTTAACTTGTTGTCCACGAGGACTCCAAGATCTTTTTCACACGTACTGCTCTCGAGCCAGGCATCCCCCATTCTGTATCTTTGCATTTCGTTTTTCCTGCCAAAGTGGAGTCTCTTGCATTTGTCACTGTTAAACTTCATTCGCCCATGGAGCCCATGAAATGATGCAAGAGTATTTCCTGTTGGTTCCTGTGAGATTCAGTTTCTGAAGTGTGTAGAAGCAGAACTCTGACGTTCCTTGTTCTCGTATAACTAAATATGCTTATTTTAAGGTGGGACGGAAACTCAAATTTCTCTGTTTTAGAGTGTTTTAGTGACATAAAAATGTGGATATTCGTGTGGGTGGTCTGCTAATGCTCCTTCAGATGGCGTGGGTCCCACTGAAAGAAGTATTTATAAAGGATGTCTTAACTCTTATGTAGTGGAAGGGTCGTGAGGGCAAACGACCCCAGGGAAAGTGGTGTCTCAGAAATGATGCCTGTTTTAAAAACTGTGCTGCTATCCTTGAAATGGGGGGAGACATTGCCTGCACATGTGATGGAACTTAAGTGGATGTTGAGCTAGAAGTGGGAGGAGATGCCGGCAGGAATGCTGACCGAAAGGTTGGTGGTTCAAATCCAGGGAACAGGGTAAGCTCCCATCTGTCAGCTCCAGCTTCTCATGAGGGAACATGAGAGAAGCTTCTCATAGGATAGTAAAACATCCAGGCCTCCCCAGGGCAACGTCCTTGCAGACAGCCAATTCTCTCACACCAGAAGCAACTTGCAGTTTCTCAAGTTGCTCCTGATACGAAAAAAAATCTCTTTCTGTAACCCCACCCATGTCCCACCAAGAACACATTAGTTAAAAAGACACCACCATTGTCATATTATAATGCAACGAAAAAACCTTCAGAAGCTTAGGTGAAGATGTGTACTATGAACATGTGAAGACTATGGGCCGGAGGTTTAGCGCAGCTGGTAAATTATCAGCAATTATAAGATCTATCAACCAAAAAGTTCGAAGCCCCAGATTGGCGTGAGCTGCCAACTGTTAACCTAGCTCATTGTTTACCTAAGCAATTAGAAAACAGCTTTAGCTGTGATTAGAGAAATTAGGTACCACTAAAAGCAGGGGAGGTGCTTTTAAAGAAAAAAGATCAGAAAATGCTGGGCAACCAAAAGGAAAGAAGAAGGCCTGACAGCTCTTCGTCGTAGAGGATAGAGCAACAGTACCCCCTGGACTCGAGCCCAACCTCCCATGGCACCAAAAACAGCTGGACACAAACCACCTCCTTCTGTTCTGTCTGTCTGTGTTGTCTATACAAAGCAGCATTGAATGGGGGGAGAAGGGCAGAATATACATTATTATTATTATTATTATTATTATTATTATTATTATTATTATTATTATTAATGTTTCTTGGGGCTCTGAAGGTGCCCTTCCCTTTGGCTCTTGGGGCTCTGAAGGTGCCCTTCCCCTTGGCTCTGATGTAAAATACATTTTGACCCACCCATCCACAAGTTGCAAGGGAAGGGTGGGGAGAGAGAGAGAGAGAGAGAGAGCTAAACTGCAAAGATGGAGATGATTTGGGATCATTTTTCTGCTCTGCTCTCTCTCTTTGACTCTCTGGGCATTTTGTATGATAAAAGCTTCTGTAAATGTGCCTCTCCACCATTTCCTTTTTCAGAGAAAGATTGATCAGAACTGTACAGAAAGTGTATATATACATGCACATACAATTAGGATCAGCCTTTTGCTCAGCTCAGTTGTGTTCTCTCTCCCCCCCCTCTCTCTCTTTCTGTCTCTGGGTTTTTGTACAAGAGAAGCTTCTGTTAATTCCGCCCCCTCCGCCCCCACAGTCTCCTTTCACAGTCACAACTGTGATCTAATGGAAAGCATGATCCAATGAAGAAAAGAAACCCGTATGAATTATTATTGTAGTATTATGATAATGCAATTATAAGTTCATTGAGTGGTTTGTCTCTATTCCTCTCCACGTTTTTAAAAAAAAATAAAAGGTGCATTCTTTCAGTATTTCCAAAACCCCAGATTTAGCCCCAGTTCAGATGGTTTCTAACTAGGACCCTGTGAAGATCCTTTGCTACTACCTTGATTTGGAAAGCACAGGGGGGGGCGGGCATGAGTGTATGGAGGATATCTTTTAAGCAATATCCATAGATAGGATTGTGTAATACCATTCCTAGTCATAGCATATCATCTTAAGTTTTCACTTGCTTGATTTCATACTGCTTGAACCAACCAATCTTAAACCGCTAGGACAGGGCTCCCCAAACCAGGGCCTGTAGGCCAGATGTGGCCCTCCAGTGCAACTTAGCCAGCCCCCACCCTAAACTTTACACTTAAGGTCACCCTAAATCTGAAATAACACAGGGCATCTTTCTTATAATCAACAGTCCAAAGTCCAAAACATCTCTCTGCCTGAGAGTCTAATTGAGTCTCTGTCTGTGTCTACATTTGTTTCTACAAATGTCAGCGTACTGGAAGAAGCAAAGACCACCAGCAATGTGTTGAGGATTTCTCATCGTCAGAAGAGGAAGGGGAGCAGGGAGGTGCTCAGGTCTTGGAGGGAGAGGAAGAAGAATCCAACAATGAGGTTTTGCAGGTGCCTACTTTTGTAGAAAGACAGAGGGAGTCAGAGAACAGGCAGCGGTCAGCTCGATTAGCTGCTAAAAGATTGATGAGCTAATTGGGTGATGCCCTAAGCCCTCCAGCGTGGGGTATAAATCAGAAGCAGGAGAACTTAGCTTATCGCTGCTAACAACAACTCTGTTACTGTCAGAACCTGGTTTGTGACTCCGTGATCTGTGCCTTTATTGTTTGCTGATTTTGCTGGGACTTTGTAAGAGACTTTCATTGGTGTCTGTAGTAAGACTTCCTTGTTTTCTTTTTCAATTGCATTTGCTTATTTTGTTTGCAGGAGTAAAGCATTTTTCTTTTACTTTCCATTTTGTATTGAGGCTGTTTTTTAAGAGCAAAACAGGACACAATGGTCCTCCACCATCAACTCCACTAGACCGGCCACGTTGTCCGGATGCCCAACCACCGTCTCCCAAAGCAGTTGCTCTACTCTGAACTCAAGAATGGAAAACAGAATGTTGGAGGACAGGAAAAGAGATTTAAAGATGGGCTCAAAGCCAACCTTAAAAACTCTGGCATAGACACTGAGAACTGGGAAGCCCTGGCCCTTGAGCACTCCAATGCATACTGTATAAAATATAGTAAGCAATCTGAATTATATACATAACAAATAACTAGTGGAGGCTTAAAGAAGGTTGCTATTTCCAACTATCACTGAACTGGTATGCTCTTCGTTTTAAATATTATATTGTTCTTCCATGGTTTTCTGCACTACAAATAAGATCCATGCATAGGAATTCATTCATGGTATTTTTTTCAAAGTATAGTTCCCCCCCCCCCTCCACAAAACCAGTCTGAGGGACCATGAACCAGCCCTTTGTTTGAGGACTCCTGTCCTTATCTTATCTGGTTTTTGAAAAGTGCATGTAGCACTATAGTACTGGCAATCTCATGCTTTTCCCAATGTATTTGAATCTGCTTCTTGCAAACCGTATATATGATATATGGAATAATATAATGATAATCAGATTTTGGAAATTCTGCATAAAGAAAATTGACAGCCAAGTATATTCATGAGTAAATAATGAGGTTCAAGCCCCTCTGCAAATAGTTGACAATTCTTGAAACAATAAATATACTCTCCAACCAAAGAATCTTTGGGAATTTTCTCTTCAACACTTGTAAAGATATTTTAACGTTGTAATCAGTATTACTATTTGTTAACATATTTCTTCAACCAGTTTTAAAAATCACAAACATGTCTGATTGTTAAAAAGATTAAGGAGCTTATCCAACACCAAATTTGCCCCGTTTTCTGATCGTCTTCTCATGTTGGCATAATATAGTCCCTAGTAGATCTTACCACGACGCACAGCCACTACCTGTGTCTGTGCATTGAAATCCGTCTCGCCAGCGTGCAAAGATGGTCTCTGAAGTTTGTTTTCAGAGACCATCTTTGATAGAAGACAGAGTACAGAAGTGGAGGAAGGAGGGGAAATGTTGTGCATTGCTGGCCATCCCCAAAGATGGATCTCGCCAAGTTAGGTCACATCCCCACTATCAAGGATGCTTTCCCCTGCTTTTCTCCCCACTTCCCTCCTGCCCGTGGGATAAAGTGATAAGAGCCACATTTCCCTCTTTTTCAGAACTTTTTGTCACATCTTGTATTTGTTTGGTTAAGTGGAGTGTTGGGAAGTAATTGCTTAATTCTCTGAGATATTTGATACCTTTGTTCGTTTTTTTTAGCTGATTAGAATCAAACAGTGTAATCCATTTAACAAAAGGATTTATCATTGCATGTAATTTTAAGACCCATACTCAAAATGCATCTGTGAACTCTGCAACAAAAGCAATTTCCCCAGTGAACCCACATTCAATGGAGACCTACAGGCAGGAAGCAGCTTTAGAGAGACTCTGGTAATAGCAAGGAGGCTTTCTTCTGTTTCTTTTTCTCTTCCTTCATCTTCTAAGGAAGGAGGGAGAGAGAGAAAGAGGGGAGAACAGATGCCAAGCGTGGGTGGGAGGGAATGGAGGAGGGCAGCTGTAGCAGGGAAGAGAATGGAGAAAAAATGGCGACAGAGACGGTGGGTACATTTTATGCTGGCAGAAAAAAAATCCATAACATTCTGGGATGTTCCACAAAGTTCTCAGACCATCTGGAATGCTGTATAATATTCAAGAATGATCCACAAATTGAATACAATATCTAATTAAGAGAGGTAATGAAAAAAATGTGTTTTTGGAGAATAATATTTTGGAAAGCATTCTGAGGGTAGGGTGGCGAGAACCAATATGCTGCCTTGGAACGCGGTGAAGTCTCGTTCTCTGAAGCATTTTAAACAGAGGTTGGATAGCCATCTGTTGAGAGTGCTTTGATTGTATGTTCCTGAATGGCAGGGGATTGGAATTGGTAGCTGTTATGGTCTCCTCAAACTCTATGATTATATGATTCAATGAGGTGATGGGGGCTTAGTCTCTCTGAAAGTTTCAGATAAATTGGACTATCAAAGCCTTTGGTTACATCCCGTTTAGATTACTGCAACGCTCTCTACGTGGGGTTGCCTATGAAGACTGCCCGGAAGCTCCAACTAGTCCAACGTGTGGCAGTCAGAATGCTAACACGAGCAGGGTACAGGAAGCATACTACTCCTCTGTTGCGCCAGCTCCACTGGCTGCCAATTAGCTTCCGAGCACAATTCAAAGTGCTGGTGTTAACCTATAAAGCCCTAAACGACTCCGGCCCAGTTTACCTGTCCGAACGTATTCTCCCCTATGAACCATCTAGGTTGTTAAGATTGTCTGGAGGGGCCCTGCTCTCGGTCCCACTGGCCTCTCAGGCGCATCTGGTGGGGACGAGGGACAGGGCCTTCTCGGTGGTGGCCCCTCGCCTCTGGAACTCTCTCCCACTGGAGATCAGAACTGCCCCCTCCATTCTGTCGTTCAGAAAACGGGTGAAAACTTGGCTATGGGGTTTGGCTTTCGACGAGTGAATCAATATTTCTGTGATAGGATAGATGACGATGAATGATGGACAACGAATTCACTATGACGACTGACCATTGTTATTATGTGATTGCATTTTGCTATTATAAAGTTTTAATTGAATATGTTATATGATGTTTTTAATGATTGTTTTGTGATTTTATTGTTGGAAACCGGCCCGAGTCCCCCGATAGAGGGGAGAAGACCGGTATACAAAATTGCTAAATAAATAAATAAATAAATAAATGTATAGTTGAGCTCCTGCCCAGACTTTACATTCAGAAGTGTGGTTAAATGATCAAGCACCCAAAAAGGATACATATTGAAGTTGAGCTTCCCTAGGAATAACATGTTTGCATGCACTTTACTTAGAAGTAAGCTGAACTGAACACACAGCAGATTTCAAAGAACACATGGTTGGTGTAAGCAGGGGCGGCTCAACCCATTATACAAAGTAAGCATTTGCAGTATACTTGATTTTGCCCAAGGGCGCTCTTGAGGCACTCTTGGGGGAAAATAGACCTTGACATATGCGAGTTGTAGTTACTGGGATGTATAGTTCACCTACAATCAAAGAGCCCTAAATCAGGTGTACCTTGATTCCTACTATTTCGTTGCAATTTTTCAGATCTGTTCCCTCCTGTATATTATCTATTTAACAGTTGTGGGTCCATGGACTGTGAATAACTCAAATTAAATGGATTAATGTGTTCATAGACATCTCAGTGAATATTTGCCTCAACTTTGGAATAATCTAAACAAGAGTTTCTCCAACTGTACTCCTCCAGGTGTTTTGGACTTCAGCTCCCACAATTCTTAACAGCTGGTTAGATGGCCAGGATTTCGGCTAATGGAGTTTGTGCCCTCCAAATAGGATTTTCTGCCCCACAACTCTGTGTGTTTTATGAGATCCATTTAAATGTCCTGCTCCTATTTTATCTCATCATAGTCTGTTAATTGTTTTTTATTCAGAATATGTGGCTCACCCATTGTCATTTCTATCGTGATTGTGTCTATTGGAATTTTTATTTTATTTTTTTATTTTTTATTATTTTAATGTCATTTTGATAATGTTGTTGTTGTCTGTTGTATATGTTTTGATTTTATTGTTGTATTATATTGTCCGGGCTTGGCCCCATGTAAGCCGCTCCGAGTCCCCATCGGGGAGATGGTGGCAGGGTAGAAATAAAGTTTATTATTATTATATTATTATTATTTCTGGGAGTTGAAGTCCTGGAGGAGCAGAGTTTGGGAAACGGCAATTTAAACTGTTCCTTTATTTATAGAATTCAATTTCAGTAAAGAAAAATATTTGGATAAATGAGGAGTTAAGTTTTAAAACATTTTAAAATAAAATGCAGAGATAGGAAATCTTACCAGGCCAATTCGATTTGACGCAGATGATCGAGATTGTTTTAAACAGTGTATTTTAATGCTGAGATAAATGTTTATGTATGCATATAATGAATACATGTCCTGGCATTGAATGTTTGCCATTTGTTTGTTGTGCTTCACCCTGAGTCCCCTTCGGGGTGAGAAGGGTGGAATATAAATGTTTTAAATTATTATTATTATTATTATTATTATTATTATTATTATTATTATTATTATATCAAGGATGGGCATGTGAAAAATATGGTCAGCAAAGAATATATCCAAAGAGTCAGAAAGGTTTTGAAGAGCAAATTAAATGGTGAAAATACGATCAAGGCTCTCAACACCTGGGCCATCCCCGTCATTAGATACACTGCTGGAATTGTGAACTGGATGCAAGCAGAGCTGGATGATCTGGACAGAAAAACAAGAAAACTGATGACAATCCACTACGCATTACACCCGTGTAGTGATGTCGACAGACTTTACTTGCCCAGAAAATCAGGAGGCAGAGGGCTTCTGCAAGTGAAACAAACGGTAGAAGAAGAGAAACATGCACTGGCAGATTATGTGAAAGGCAGTCAAGAACCAACATTGAGAGAAGTCAATAGTAGTAAACTGCTTCAAGTACAAAAGACAAAGGGGAATACCGTAAAAACACAATCCAGAGCAGAAGAGAAAACTGGCGAAAGAAGGTTCTCCATGGACAGTTCCTGGGAAAAATTGAGAGCCAAATTGATAAAGAAAAAACATGGCTGTGGCTCACAAATGAGACTTTGAAAAAGGAGACGGAGGTTCTGATTCCGGCAGCCCAAGAACAAGCCATTAGAACAAATGCCATCAAAGCCAGAATTGAAAAGTTGACCGATCCCAAATGTAGACTCTGCAATGAAGCAGATGAAACAATAGATCACATCCTCAGCTGCTGCAAGAAGATCATGCAGACAGATTACAAGCAGAGGCATAACACTGTTGCTCAGATGATTCATTGGAACTTGTACCACAAATACCATCTGCCTGCGACAAAGAACTGGTGGGATCACAAGCCAGAAAAAGTTACAGAGAATGAATACGTCAAGCTACTCTGGGACTTCCGAATTCAGACAGAGTTTTGGAGCACAATACTCCTGACTTCACAATAGTGTTAAAAAACAAAGTATGGCTTGTCGATGTTGCAATCCCAGGTGACAGCAGGATTGAAGAGAAACAACTGGAAAAGCTGATATAATATGAGGATTTAAAAATCGAACTGCAAAGATTCTGGCACAAGCCAGTAAAGGTGGTCCCAGTGGTGATCGGCACACTGGGTGCAGTGCCTAAAGACCTTGGCCTGCACTTGAACACAATCAGCTGAATGGGCACAGATTATCTATATAAATAAAAATGTAATGTTCATTTGTGGGATTAACAGAACTCAAAAACCACTGGACGAATTGACACCAAATTTGGACACAAGACACCTAACAACCCAATGTATGTTCTTCACTCAAAAAAATTGATTTTGTCATTTGGGAGTTGTAGTTGCTGGGATTTATAGTTCACCTACAATCAAAGAGCATTCTGAACCCCACAAACAATGGAATTGAACCAAACTTGGCACAAAGTTCTTTCATGACCAACAGAAAATACTGGAAGGGTTTGGTGGGCAGTGTCCTTTGGTTTTGAAGTTGTAGTTCACCTACATCTAGAGAGCACTGTGGACTCAAAGAAGGATGGCTCTACACCAAACTTGGCACGAATACTCAGTATGCCCAAATATGAACACTGGTGGAGTTTGGGGAAAACAGAATCTTGACATTTGGGAGTTGTAGTTGCTGGGATTTTAGTTCAGCCTCAATCACAGAGCATTCTGAACCCCATGGCAAAGATCCCACACAGAACCCGCATGACCACCAGAGTGAACCACAGCAACGCGTGGCAGGGGACAGCTAGTATTATCATAATCATACTGGAGTTCTATAACAGATTTTTATTTTTAAGTGATACCTAGGAAATGACACTTGCACCTAAAATCTTGGATATTGGGAGCAGTTAAGAGCAAATCACTTCCCCATAAAAGGACGGCCACATAATTCTTCCAGAATTCTTGAATTAAAAGCTGCTTTAAAGACAAAACTCTTCTGAAATGTCTAAAGCTTGATGCCTTCAGAAAGGATACTGATACACGCAAATTTCATTGTAGTTGGACCCTAGAAAATATATAGAGATAAGACACTCAAGGATGTTTCTGTCAATGGGAATAAATGCTTATTGAATCTTTATACATAGTTGACATCACAATTACAATTTGAAATCCTTTAAAACAGATTGCTCGGGTATTTCTTAAAAAAAAAAACACTTTGTGTGAAAATTACCAGTTCTGTCAATCCATTATATAAAAAAGATTGTATACTCACCTTCCATGTAAGAATAGTTATTCAAACTGCAACAATTTCACTGGAATATTTCAGTCCTGTGTTGCCTGGCAACCTGTCAAAGATTATCTCAATTAATTATAAACCTCTGTTACACCAGGTAAGACAGAAATTTATAAAACTGGAGAAACTAACATTATCATGGCTGGGAGAATGGTAACTGTTAAAAAGTCAATTTTCCTAAGATCTCTTGTTTGTTTCAGACGATTCCCCTCAGACTGTGTTCTTTAGACAAATTTATTCACTGGAATGAAATGAAGAGTACCTATCTCTGTGAAGAGTACTACACATAAGAAAGGGGGTTTGGGAATTTGTAAATTTAAAAACTACTATTCAACTCTTCAAATAAAACAATTGTTGAGAATCTGCATGAGAAACTCTGCAAAAACCTCAGCTGGAAAAACTCTTAGAAATGAACAAAATCACTTTGCACAACATTAACGGGGTTCTGATCTTCCGGAGAGGCCCTGCTCTTGGTCCCGCCACCTTCGCAGTCGCGTTTGGTTGGGACGAGAGACAGGGCCTTTTCTGTGGTGGCTCCCCGGCTATGGAACTCTCTCCTGAATGAAATTAGATCTGCCCTCTCCCTCCTAACCTTTAGGAAGCAAGAAAAGTCTTGGTTGTGGAACAAGGCATTTGCGGAGTGATGGCTGAGACCAGTAATGGAATAAGGTATTGACCACAATGTGCGGACTGAGTTGGATATTGTTTTTGTTGCAATCCAGAGCAGAGAACGAGGCCTAAGATAACTATCCACCACACTTGGCTGTGAAAAACAATCCTTTTTATTGAAGAAAAATGGTTACAAAATAAAGGAAAAATGCAAGTCAAAAGCCACAGCAAAATCAGCAAACATGAATTTAAATGGACAAAGCAAAACCAAAAGCCTCACTGGGAAATACTGGAATCTGTTAGCAATCCACTAACCGTACTTGATATCCTAGAAATCTTTCCATACTATGGCCAGGGAACCGGGAGAACTGCCAAGGTCTTCATCAATTCTGAAACGATGCCTGAACTGAGGGAATCAGCCTGGCGTATTGCAATTAAAACTCAAGAATCGGTTCCGTGAACCGCCCTTCTGTTTTGAAGACAATGTTTTTAATTCTTGAATTCGGGAGGATCGACGCAAACTGAGTGTTTTATTTCTGTCTTCCCAAATTTGGCTCCTTCTGTTGTCATTACAGTTAACAGGTGCAGAAGGGAGGGAAAGTTCAAGGTCTCCCTCTGCAACATTCTCAGGAACACTGGTACTTTCATTTTCCAAATCTACAGAAGTTCCTTCCTCACTAATTTCAGGAACATTGGCATTTTCCAAACCTACAGCAGTTTCTTCCTCACTAATTTCAGGAGCATTGGCATCAAAAGGTACATTTCCACTAGCATCAGTAAATATACTTTCATTAGCATCAGGAGGAACAAACAGAGAATCAGGTTCAAGTTCAAACTCAGGCTGAACCCCAACAGTTTTTATCCTGGCGAATGTTTTATTATGCTTTCTATCTGATATGTATTTTTAACATATTATTTATATATGATGTTTTAAAGGTTTGTTTGTGAGCATTGAATATTTGCTTTTAGCTGTTCTGAGTCCCTCTAAAGTTTTTAAATAATAATAATAATAATAATAATAATAATAATAATAATAATACTTTATTTTAAAAATTTTAAATTTCTTAATTTTTGTAAATATAATAATAGTTGTCAGTAAATTTTTAAATAATAATTAATAATAATAATAATAATAATAATAATACTTTATTTATATACCTCTCTATCTCCCCGAGGGGACTCAGAGCAGTTCCCAGGTAACATCACAAAACATACAAAGTAAATCAACATAACCATAAGATTAACAAAAAAATATATAAGCATAAATAATTCTGGTCCTCCTTTTGTCATTCTTCAACTGAATTTTACAATCTATTTCTCAATAACACTTTCTTAAAAAATATTCCTGTTCTGTCGTCGCTGGGCTTGAAATGAAGTGCTGTTAAAACAGGACGCCCAACAGGAAGCCAGGGGGCCTGAAGAGAAGCCCTTAGAGAATTTTCCCCATTAAACAGTCTTTAGAAGGCTTGAGCTTAAATACAACAAAGTCTTTTATTGATGAACAATTAAACAGAAACTTCTTTTGTCTTCAAAGATTAAACAAATGCTTCCAGGCTTCAAACAACTGGTGGCTTCTAACTGTTTCTTTGCTTTACTTCCAAGGAAAATCCCTTTCTTGCTCCTCTGAGGCTATCTGTGAACCTAAAGCTGACTGATGTGGATCCACTACCGGGCTGAACTGCGTCTCAAAACCAAGTGGACGTACCAGTAGGCCTGTAGTCACTTAGCTGGAGTTCTTGGTGTCTAAAGCTGTTATTCCCTCCGAAATTCCTCAGGGCTGTAAGGCTGTTTCCCTGGAACCTTTGGGAATCTTTAGATGCTCTTAAGACCGTTCTCCCCCAGGAAGTCTTAAGGGTTGAAGCCTTTGTGCAGGAGAAAGTCTGTACATGTCCTGTACATTGACTTCCTAGCTGAGACTAACTGAGAAATGGCACCCTTCCTTTCTCTACACCCAAAAAGGGGGGTGGAACTAAGGAACCTAATGATGATGGACAGGTGGCCTGCCCTATAGCTGCAAACTTTAACAGGAAGCCACCCTTCTGCAAAATCCCAAGCCTTGGGCTGCAAACATTCAATGCAAAGCAAACAAAATTGGAGCTCCTGGTACAGCTGTACCAGAACAATTCCAGTTGCAACTCAATGCCTTTCCTAAACCAGCCACTATTTTATAGCCATGATAAGTAGGAGTCAAACACACTCTTCAGTTGCTAGGCTTTCTAAAAAGGTGCAACCCCCTCATTAGGGCATTTGGATACTTCCCCATACACAAATTGTTTTTCAGGGTCTTGTCTCTAAAATATACATTATATTGATTGAAACCCCATATGGCTTGTCATCAAGCATTAAATTGCTTTGCAGAGAGAGATTAATATTACGCTTCAAAATTAAACATGACGAAGGTGCAATATAAGTCCTATACTTTCCCATATCAGCCGGGCTTTAGCACAGCAGGTTAATCACCAGCTGCAGCAAATCTTGCCAACCAAAAGGTTGACATTTTGAAACTCCTGGCCTTTAGCCCAGCTTCTGCCTACCTAGCAGTTTTGAAAATAGCAATGTGAGTAGATAAATAGGCACCCCATATTGCTTGTCATTGTTGGGGTTCAGCCTGCGTGTGAACCTGAACCTGATTCTCTGATTGTATTTCTCCCTGATAGTAATGAAAATGTTGATTCTGAGGTCAGTGGCTTGGAAAGTGAAACTACACATTCTGATGAGAATGTTGCAGAGCCAAGCCGTGATAGCTCTTCAGAGGAGTTAACACCTGGCTTCCTTAATGAGGATAGAAAAGGACAGATTTGGAAAAACAGGAGTGAATCGCAGAGTCTGCGAAGGTCAAGCAGATTAAGGGAAAAGGAAACACAGGCTTCAAAGCCTGGAGACATGTCACGAAACAGTTTCTTTAGTTTTAAGTGCCTCTCGCCGGATTGTCTCGTTAGATCAGGCATCGTTTAGACTGAGGCATTACCTTGGCAGATTTCCCTGTTTCCCTTGGCCTACATCCCAAGAGGCTTCTAGTTCTTCAAGTACGGTTAGTGGTTTGCTAACAGGTTCCAGGTTTTTACAGTGTTGCTTTTGGAATTTTGATCTAATTCATGCTGAATTTTACTGTGGCTTTTTGACTTTGCATTTTCCTCTATTTTGTAACCATTTTTCATCAATAAAAAGGGATTGTTTTTTCCCACAGTCAAGTGTGGTGGATTGTTATCTTATGGTCTCGGTTCCTGCTCTGGGTTGCAACAGTCATCAAGCATTAAATTGCTTTGCAGAGAGATATTAATATTACGCTTGAAAATTAAACATAACGAAGGTGCAATATAAGACCTATACTTTCCCATATCAGCCAGGCTTTAGCACAGCAGGTTAATCACCAGCTGCAGCAAATTTATCAAAACAAGCGAGCAAGGCTCTTATTCTGCCCTCCCTGAGCCTGATCTTAGATGACTATTAATCAATCAGTAAATCTTTGCTGAATGGTGAGTTAATGTTAAAGCAGAAGAGAAAAGTTTAGGGTGTTTTTGCTTGGTTTTTCCCCAAATCATTTTCTCCTCTTTCTTTTTTGGCTTAGCTTACTGCCTTGGAGTAGACACATATTTTTGGTTCTCAATTGCAAATATAGTTATATAACAAAAGAGAAGAACACATGTTGTTGGCAGTATCATGATGTCGATCTTCTATTCATATGTGGTGGTCATGTCTTTATTATACCGTATAATTTTAGCATGAAGCTTTTTAAAGAAGGGTGGGGGAGCCTTAATTGAAAGAACAAATCCATTCTGGCTATTGGTCGACTCTGACAGTTTCTAGAAAGAGATATATCATTTCTTCATAAGGAATTAATTGGTTTTCTTTGTAAGACTGCCAGACTGGAAATTGCATATCATTGGAAGTAGGCCCATGGTTTCTCATCAGCAAAATGGTAACACGGGGTGTGGACTATAACATTAAGAGAAAGGTTAGCTTCTCAGCTGAGAGATTTATGAAATAACCAAGATAAAAATAATTGATTTCTATTGGTTGATGCAAGTAGAATGCAACACAATTTGTTATTTATTTATCTGCTTGGATTAAATATGCCCTGCTTAGTGGTTTACAATTCATAGAATCATAGAATCATAGAATCAAAGAGTTGGAAGAGACCTCATGGGCCATCCAGTCCAACCCCCTGCCAAGAAGCAGGAAATATTGCATTCAAATCACCCCTGACAGATGGCCATCCAGCCTCTGTTTAAAAGCCTCCAAAAAAGGAGCCTCCACCACACTCTGGGGCAGAGTGTTCCACTGCTGAACAGCTCTCACAGTTAGGAAGTTCTTCCTCATGTTAGGTGGGATCTCCTTTCTTGTAGTTTGAAGCCATTGCTCCGCATCCTAGTCTCCAAGGCAGCAGAAAACAAGCTTGCTCCCTCTTCCCTATGACTTCCTCCCCACATATTTATACATGGCTATCAGATCTCCTCTCAGCCTTCTCTTCTTCAGGCTAAACATGCCCAGCTCCTTAAGCCGCTCCTCATAGGGCTTGTTCTCCAGACCCTTGATCATTTTAGTCGCCCTCCTCTGGACACATTCCAGCTTGTCAATATCTCTCTTGAATTGTGGTGCCCAGAATTGGACACAATATTCCAGATGTGGTCTAGCCAAAGCAGAATAGAGGGGTAGCATTACTTCCTTAGATCTAGACACTATGCTCCTATTGATGCAGGCCAAAATCCCATTGGCTTTTTTTGCCGCCACATCACATTGTTGGCTCATGTTTAACTTGTTGTCCACGAGGACTCCAAGATCTTTTTCACACATACTGCTCTCGAGCCAGGCGTCCCCCATTCTGTATCTTTGCATTTCATTTTTTCTGCCAAAGTGGAGTATCTTGCATTTGTCACTGTTGAACTTCATTTTGTTAGTTTTGGCCCATCTCTCTAATCTGTCAAGATCGTTTTGAATTGTTTAATTGGACACTTCCCTGTCCTTGGGTTTTCAATCTGAATAAGACAAGACACACAAGAGAAAGGGAATAGCAATGAAAGATGGGATTAAGTTCAGCACAGGCATGTAGCCAGGAGCGGGGGGAAGCTTGAGGGGCTTAACCCCCCCCCCCCGAAATTCTCAGGGTGGTCTGCGAGAAGGTCTTACAGGTACATTATTTAAACTCTTATGTTTATTCATATGATGATCTGATCACCATGCTCAATATATTGCATATGCATGTGGGTATTGGGATAACGATACAAAAGGTTTGCTAGGGTATTTATTTATTTATTTATTTATTTATTTGTTTATTTATTTATTTCGGGCATATCTAACCCGCCCTTCTCAACCCCCTAGGGGGGACTCAGGGCGGCTTACAACCGGCACAATTCGATGCCAACAATTCAACATAGTAAAATATATAACAGCAACAATTATAAATCATTAAAAACATTCAATTAATACAATAACAACTAATAAAAAAGAAAAGCCAATCTGGTGGCCAACGTTCGCCGAGTTCTGTAATCCGTAAGTCCATTCAGCATTATCATAATCCTTTCCAAAGCTATAGTCGTCATTGTCCTTGTCTGTCTGCCAGATTATCCAAAGGCCTGGTCCCAAATCCAAGTTTTTAACTTCCTTCTGAAAGAGAGGAGGGAGGACGATGATCTAATTTCCCCGGGGAGTGAATCCCACAGGCGCGGGGCCACCACCGAGAAGGCCCTGTCCCTCGTCCTCACCAGCCTCACTGGTGATAAAGGTGGGGCCGAGAGCAGAGCCTCCTCAGAAAATCTTAAATTCCTAGGTGGGACGTAGAAGGAGATACGTTCAGACAGGTACGCTGGGCTAGGACAGGTACGCTAGGGTTTTATAGGTCAAGACCAGCACTTTGAATTGTGCTCGGAACTGGATCGGCAGCCAGTGGAGCTGATACAACAGATCCTCTCTTACTCAGCCCCCCCCCCCCCCGAATCAAAATCCTTCTCTCCCTTCCTAGTCATGGAAAATGATACAAGTGAAAATCATTCTCAGTCACAATTGTCTCACTATAATCTATGGGGAAATGTGATTTTAATATATCCTTATTGTTTTAGTGGCATATACACCTCCGTATTTCATGTCGATTCCGAGCCAGGTATAAAGCACTTGATTGTGATATTGTTTTGAATTGCTTTAAATAAAATTTATCAATGTGTGAGAGAGGAAATAGTTTATTTCTGTCTTTTTAATGAAATTTAAAGGTACACAGCACAAAAAAATCTATACCTATTTATATGCAGATTGTTAAGCATTGTGATGGCACGCCAGAATGAAAGGAAAACTATATGTCTGGCTACTCCCAGTGGGTATCGGTATACCCTATGATGTACTAGAGTTCTTTAAAATAAAGACTCTTGAGACAGGATTAAAGTAAACCAAACAAGTTTACTGGAACAAAAGACAAAGTTAACTTCAGTCGGAATTCTTTAAAAGCGAATCAAAATAAAATATTACAAAGACGCAGTTTGTTGATTGAATTTGGTTACCCTGGAAATAAAGACTTGACTATATTTGTAAAATATGAGGTAAAATACTTGGCTATAATTGTGGTAAGTCACTAGGTAAAATACTTGACTATTGGCAAGAACACAGAACTAAAATGGTAAAGATACAAGCTATAATAGTAAAGCACTCTGGGCTATAGTGTCTATATGGTAAATACAGCTATGAAGGTCTATGAGGTATGTATAATTGGTAAATACTGTAATGATGGTATGAATAGCTATAAGGTAAATACTAAGCTATATGGTATATACCCAGCTATGATAGTAAATACACAAGCATGTGGACAATTTCAACAGAAAGGAGGAAACCATGAAAATGAACAAAATCTGGCTACCAGTATTAAAAAAAACTCTAAAATTACAACAGCACAACAACAGAGAGGAAACAAACAAGGACATCTAATCACCTCTCAACAAAAGTTTGCTCCAGGCACTGTCAGGCCATTATATGCTAATCAAGGTGGTCAGTTGAAACATTCACATCTAGCTCCAGCAGACAAGAGTCCTTTGTCTCACCCTGGTCATTCCATAGATATATAAACCCTTTTCCTAGTTCCAACAGACCTCACTACCTCTGAGGATGCTTGCCATAGATGCAGGTGAAACTTCAGAAGAGAATGCCTCTAGATCATGGCCATATAGCCCTAAAAAACCTACAACAACCCAAATACAAATCTATATTGGTAAATACTAGGCTATGTGGTATGCACAGCTATGATGAGGTATATACTAAGCTATACTGGTGGTAAATACGAGGTATAGTTGTGTTTGGGGGGGGGGGGGTTGTTTGTTTTTGCCGTGTCAGGAGCAACTTGAGAAATTGCAAGTCGGTACTAGGCTGGTCGATTTTGTCTACTTATAGAGACATATTAGTGAAAAATACCTCCAGTCTAAAAATTCATGAAGAATTGAAAAAAAACATATAACAGCATCTCATGGTTACATTATTTACAGATTAAAGAATATTACAATCAAGACAAGAAGGTAGGTTTTATCCTAAATGAAGAAACTTGGGATAAGATATTACAAACTGGAAAAGGTAATTACAAAAATATATAATAAACTGTTATAATGGGAAACGGAAACAGAAGAAGTAAAGATATGCATGGTCAAATGGGCAGAAAATTTGAGAAGACCAATCCGTTTTAAGGAATAGGAACAAGTCTGGAATAAAAAAATTGAATACACCTATGCGATGGACTTAAAGGAAAACTGGCTTAAAATATTGCATAGGTAAAATATTGCATCACCCCTAAGAAACTAGCCCAAATGTATAAGGATACCCCCCAAATAAATGCTGGAAATGTCAAGAACATGATGGGAGCTTCTTTCATATGTGGTGGCACTGCAATCCATAATGAATCACAACAAATCCTGAAAATGAACTTAAGAAAGAAACCTGAATATTATTTGTTAGGAATTACGGATTCAGAATTGTGTTTGGATGAAAATATGGATAAACTATTTACATACATGATGACATCAGCAGGAATCTCCTTTGCAAAACTCTGGAAACAAGAAAAAGCACCCAAAATTGAAGAGACTGGATAACTAAACTGCGTGAAATTAAAGACATGGATAAATTAACTTTCTTTTTGAAAAAGCATTCAGGTAAATTGACTAAATTGACAAACTGGGATTTTTTTCCAGAGGTATGAGAAGACTATCAAAAGAATGTAAGAACTAAATAACTAGGGGAATAAACTAAACAAAAAAGAATAATAAGAATCACCAAGCTTGGAATGCAAGTCACGACATTCTTTTCTGTATTATTATCTTTAGTTTTTTCCTACTTTCCTATAATCACATTGTTCCACCACTTTTATGTAAACAATTCTGAGGTTACTTTGCTCCTTCTTATTTGAGATCTTTTCCCTACTTTCCTATTATCACAATGTTCTACCACTTTCTATGTAAATAAAAACTCTCTCTTGCTTATATTTAATAAAAAATCTATTTAAAAAAAAAGGAATCCTAAACTAAGGCAAACTAAGCTTGCATAGCGCATACAAAGACTTTAGAGAACAGACACATTCAGCTTCTAGCTAGTCTCTACACTCAATCCCCCTCCCAGCTCTCTCTCAGCTCACTCGCAATGGTGACAGAGGCAGTGTTACTCCTGGATTTAAAGCAGGGGTCCTCAAACTTTTTAAACAGAGGGCCAGGTCACAGTCCCTCAAACTGTTGGAGGGCCGGATTATAACTTGAAAAAAGCATGAATGAATTCCTATGTGCAGTGCACATATCTTATTTGTAGTGCAAAACCACTTTAAAACAATGCAAAAATTAAAATGAAGAACAATTTTAACAAATATAAACTTATCAGTATTTATGTATGTATTTTACAGTATTTATATTCCGCCCTTCTCACCCCACAGGGGACTCAGGGCAGATTACAATGTACATATACAGGGCAAACATTCAATGTCATAGACACACAACATATATAGACAGACACACAGAGGCAATTTAACTTTTCATGAGGGTATTCTGGCCCCAAGGGAGCTGCTGCTTCACCGTCCATTTGTGACACTGATGAAGTACTTCCTAATTCTTTGCAGGCTTGCTGGAGATTTTTATGGCATTGTAAATTAGTTAAATTAGCCTCCCCGCGTAGGCGGTACCTAAATTTCTTATTTGACAGATGCAACCATCTTTCAGGCTGCAAAGGTCGACAGCAAGCTACACAAATTGGTCGGACATTCACTCCGACCCAGGCTGGCTTTGAACTCATGACCTTTTGGTCAGTAGTGATCTTAATGCAGCTAACTCCCAGCTAGCTTCACCACAGTCCCGGTGGGAAGTGTGGGCCTGCTTTTGGCTGATGAGATAGGATTGTTGTTGTTGTTGTGTGCTTTCAAGTCGTTTCAGACTTAAGTTGACCCTGAGCGAGGGCCGGGTAAATGACCTTGGAGGGCCGTATCTGGCCCCTGGGCCTTAGTTTGAGGACCCCTGATTTAAAGGAAACCCCAGGAGCATTTCCTCCCTTCCCCTCTCCCTCAACCTTGATAGGCTGAGGAGATCATGTGGCATACCAAATTTGCCTATGCCGCCCAGTAGAGTTTGCTTGCACTGAACAAGACAGTGACTCACTGCAACTTATGAAGAACAACCAACTTTTTACAAAAATTCTGTAAATTGCAGTTTTAATACATTTGTGTGTGGGGAGGAGGTTGCACTGTGCTGTCTTCATAATCAGGTCGTAGGTATGGATTTTCCAAAAGCAAAGGAAGATAGCCGCTTTTGAATTGTGGTGTTGGAGGAAAGTTCTGAGAGTGTCTTGTACCACGAGAAGATCCAACCAGTCCATACTTCAGGAAATAAAGCCCAACTGCTCACTGGAGGGAAGGATATTAGACTCAAAAGATGAAGTATTTTGGCCACATAATGAGAAGACAGGAAAGCTTAGAGAAGACAATGATGCTGGGGAAAATGGAAGGAAAAAGGAAGAGGGGCAGACCAAGGGCAAGATGGATGGATGGCATCCTTGAAGTGACTGGCTTGACTCTGAAGGAGCTGGGGGTGGTGACGGCCAGCAGGAAGCTCTGGCGTGGGCTGGTTTATGAAGTCACGAAGAGTCAGAAGCGACTGAACAAATGAACAACAAATGGATATTAAGCAGAATTCAGCAGGGCAACACAATTTCTCAGGATAGTCTTACACGGTAAAGGAAATACCCTTTACCCTGAGCCCCCGGTGGCACAGTGGGTTAAAGTGCTGAGCTGCTGAGCTTGTTGACTGAAAGGTCACAGGTTCAAATCCGGGGAGCGGCATGAGCTTCCGTTGTCAGCCCCAGCTTCTGCCAACCTAGCAGTTCAAAATCATGCAAATGTGAATAGATCAATAGGTACCGCTATGGCGGCACGGTAATGGTGCTCCATGCAGTCATGCCAGCCACATGACCTTGGAGGTGTCTATGGACAACGCCAGCTCTTCGGCTTAGAAATGGAGATGAGCACCACACCCCAGAGTCGGACAAGACTGGACTTAATGTCAGGGGAAAACCTTTACTTTTACTTAAAGGAAATAATATGTGTCTATTCTGTCTTAGAAAGAAAACATTTTCAAATAGGAAAGAGATTTGATCTATACTTCATTACAAGAGCCCCTAAGAGCTGTCTTTCATGTGTGGGTGTAAGCTAGCAGTCATTATTGGGGTTGAATTCCCCTGGATGCTCCTTCCTGGACCAAGAGAACAAAGAGGCCGACTGACTTATTGAAGAAGGGGAAGTGACCTCTGCAGGTATGAAAGAAGCAAAAGGACTGAGTACATAGATCAAAGAAAGAAACAGCAGTGAAACAAAAGGCAGGCAGAGTCTTGGCTCCCCTCTTTCACTCATCACTTCCTACAAGCATTGATAGCTCTTTGTTTCCAACAAGGCGAAGGTGTTTCTGTATATTTTCACATTTAGGAGAACTTTGTATGGTTTTCAGGACAAAATAACACATTTTTTTTAAAAATGGGATGTGGAGGGCTTTGGGTATTGGTGAGACTGCAGGTGTTACAAAAGTGGGGTTCTGTTTTTCTCACCCCCGTTTTAAGTTTCAATATCTTTCTAAGAAGCAGCTTGCCTTTGAGTACCACAAAGTCAAGATTACAAAAGAAGAAGTGCAGTGTCTTGTCATGGAGAGTTTATAAGCACAGTCACAGTCCTATTATTATTATTATTATTATTATTATTATTATTATTATTATTATTATTGTGTCAGGAGTGATTTGATTTTCCTGCATGCAGAGGCGGCCCTAGGTAATTTTCAATGGTAAGCAAACAGTATTTTGCCCCCCCCCCCAAACAATCACTGATATATATTTTCTGTTCGTCGTGGGAGTTCTGTGTGCCATATTTGGTTCAATTCCATCATTGGTGGAGTTCAGAATGCTCTTTGATTGTAGGTGAACTATACATCCCAGTAACTACACTTGCCGCACTTGCTCCCTTGCCTGGCCCACTTTGGGTCCGGAGGCGTGCCTGAAGACCCCGGCGTGTGCACCAAAAGTCACCTCTTCTCCTGACTTTCTCCTCAGCCATTGGGACCAAGAGAGAGAGAGAGAGAGAGGTGGAGATGTCCACCTTTCCTGAAGGTAGGCACAAAAACAAAGGAGGGAGCGGAGGTGGGAGATACCTCCAGCCGGAGGGGCTCTCTCTCTCTCTTTCTCTCTCTCTCTTGGTCCCAATGGCTGAAGAGAAAGTCAGGAGAAGAGGCGACTTTTGGTGCGCACGCTGGGGTCTTCAGACACGCCTCTGGACCCGAAGCGGGCCAGGCGTGGAGGCTCCGCCCCTTGGCACAGCCGCGGATTGGGGAGAGGAGAGGAGGCGGGTGGAGCACCGGGCATCGGGAAAGGGAGCCGGTCATGGGGAAGGGATAGAACGTGGAGAACAATTGAGCGCTGGCTCTACTCGCGCACCCGGTGGCCGGGTGCAGCAGGAACAAGAGGGGCTAGGTGAGGCTCAAGGGCCCAGCCCCATTGGGAAGAGGATCGCCTGATAGGAGGCAAGAAAGCCGAGGCTCCCCCCGGATTGCTAGGGCTGTTGTTAGCTCAGGGGGCGCTCCTCAAGTGGCGGTCGAGGGGCATTTACAGAGACGCCTCTGCTCCCCTGGCAAAAAAAAGTGTTCTGCGACCGCTTACTTCACGTAATGGACGAACCACCCCTGCTGCAAATCACTTCTGCTGTGAGAGAATTTGCCTTCTGCAAGGACATTGCCTAGGGGATGCCCGGATGTTTTGACGTTTTATCATCCTTGTGAGAGGCTTCTCTCATGTCCCCGTATGAGGAGCTAGAGCTGATAGAGGGAGCTCATCCACGCTCTCCCGGATTCGAACCTGTGGCCTGTCGGTCTTCAGTCCTGCCGGCACAGGGGTTTAACCCACTGCGCCACCGGGGGCTCCTTTGTTATTAAATATAAACAGCCAATGTCACTTTTTTTTCCAGAAATGAAGAATCTATAGTAGTAACTTCATAATGAAAGCAAACTGTTTCATGCTGTATAAAATAATACATATTGAATGAGAGGCTGTGTGGGAGGACAATATTTTGTGTTTCTATCGAGCCCAAAAATCATTTATGACTGACCCTGGTCAAAGCCATGGTGACTACATATATAAACATCAGAATCAACATCACTCTGCTTTTTTACTAGTTTGGATCTCAAGGTGGTTTACAACAGGGCATAATAAAATAAACATAGTTAAAATTTAACATCCTAAAAACGTTAAAAATCAATTAAAGCACGATAAACCCGAAACCTCAAAAATCAATTCTCAGAGGCCAACCAGAATAAAAACTTTTTCTTCTTTGGGAAAGTTAGTAACAAAGGTGCCTGCCGAGCCTCTCTAAACAGAGAATTCCAGAGTCTGGGAGCAACCACAAAAGCTGTTATGGTGGCACCTTGAATTCTGCCTAGAAATCGATAGGCAGTCTATAGAGATTTTGCAATAAGGGAGTTGTGTGCTCTTTGTAGCAGCCCCAATTAGCAATCTGCCTGCAACTATTTAGACCGGCTGGAGCTTTTGGACACTCTTCAAAGGAAACTCCATGTAGAAGGTGTTACCATAATCCAAATAGAATGCGACCGAGGTTTGCGTCACCATGGTCAGGTATGACATCTCAATAAATGGTCACAGCTGTCTTACAAGACTTTTACCTATGCAAATGTCTTCTTGGCCACTGTCAAAATGGAAACCTACATCTTCAGGGGAAGTGTAACTCCATCCAACACAGGCTAATACCCATTCCCTGATCTATTTATCAACTAATCAGGAACACTTCTATCTTGTCTGAATTGTTTCATTTTTTGTCTTGATCCAGTCCATTACTGATAACAGGCAATAGTTTAGGATCAAAATAGCTTCCTTAAATTGAGGTGAAAATAAATAATAGAGTTAGATGTCTTCCACATACTGATGGCAATGGACCTGAAAACTCCAGATCCTCTCTCCCAGTGATTTCTTATATATGTTAACTTATGTAGAGGACGCAACCAAGATTCCAGTCAACGGGTTGGACAGAGATCCCTCAGCACCGTTTTCTGAGTTTGCCATCAAGGAAGAAACAAAGTCATTGTAAAACAGTGCCTCCAAGTCCCATCTCACCAAGGCAGACCAAAAGAATACCACTGAGGACACTTCCAAACATAACTTAAACCCGCACCGGCAGGTTTAAAAAAACCTGCTTCGGAATGGGCTCAAGTTCACACACCTGCTCAAAAACCTGGGTTTTTCTGGGCAGGATGTCTAGGTCACATTCTGGTAACTACCAGGATGGCACCCAGCCACCCTGAAGCCCCCAAAAACAAGCTTAATTTTTTAAAAAACATACCTGGCTGTCCTTATGGTGGTCCTTCCGTTCTCCTGGTGTGTCATTTCTACACATCGGAACAACAGATGGATCATTATAATGGCAGCCTGGTAAGTTTTTTTAAAAAATATTAAGCTTGTTTTGAAGGCTGTTGGGGGCCCAAAGCCCAAACAGTCCAAGAGCCCAAAAGGTGCAAGATAGCAAATGGGGACTCTCCCCCAGGTAGTTCCAGGACTACCTAGTGCTGAGTCTCCACAGGCCCAATACTCCATTAGGAGTCCCGGATCTAATGGGGTATCTAATTGATTCAGGACAAAGCAGGGTTTACCTGCTTCATGATCACTAGTTCCTTGGAAAACTAGATGGATGCCATGGCTGTACTTCACAAGAGAAGACACTCAGAAGTGAATATTTCAACTGTCCAGACCATTTCTCTGTTCCAAAGGGACATACCAACCAAGTCCTGGGATGGATAAGCTAAATGGGTCCTATAGAAATTCTAAATCCCGACAAACTTAAAGTAAGCAAAGTGTGCCCAGCAGCAAGAGTAGGCCAGATACCCCTTGAGACAGAGTAATGGTTTTCATGGAGTCTTGAACCACCTCTGACAGAGCTGTCTCTACAGAGATACTGACTTTCCCCAGTCCTACAAGTCAAGGGCCCTCCAAAAACTTGGTCTCTTTCATTTAAAACCACCACCCATTCCACCAGCATCTATCACTTTATTTTATATAGGTATACACCAAGCCATAGTTCGGAGCTCTGGTGGTGAAATGGGTTAAACCGTTGTGCCGGCAGGACTGCTGACCGACAGACTGACGGTTCGAATCCGGAGAGCGGAGTCAGCTCCTGTTTCAGCTCTAGCTTCCCATGGCGGGGACATGAGAGAAGCTTCCCACAGGATGGTAAAACATCAAGCATCCGGGTGTCCCCTGGGCAACGTCCTTGCCCAGGGGACAGCCAATTCTTTCACACTAGAAGCAACTTGCAGTTTCTCAAGTTGCTCCTGACACAAAAAAGCCATAGTTGCTGTGCCATGAGCAGGTCACAACTGTTAAATTACATGTCAATCATTTAGAAGGAAAATTAGGCAATACATTTTTAAAATAACTCTAAACGACCACTGGGATATTGATTTTAATCCCAATACCCATAGGAAATCATTGGCTATTTGAGAGACATAGTCTGATCTTTGTTGAGGGACTGCTAATGTCATGAATGACTCTTCAATGATTTTAAAGCATAGGTTCTTTTTATTGCAATTTCCAGTGTGAGAAGGTACATCAGATTACAGAAAACATTTAGACAAAGAATGACATTGGACATACAGACATACAGATTCTATGCAACTACATTGGATTTACAATTACATTGGTTAACAAACAAACATAGGGGGGTTGCATTTTCACTCAACATTCACACACATGTGCACGCATTCATCCACATGCATCCAACTATTACCATATCCTTTCTTCCTCCTTGGAGAAGCACCTGTTAGGCCGCAGTAGTCAAGGCGGGATGTAACCAGAGCGTGGACTACCGTGGCCAAGTCAGACTTCCCAAGGTACGGTCGCAGTTGGCGCACGAGTCTTAACTGTGCGAATGCTCCCCTGGTCACCGCCGAAACCTGGGGGTCCAGGCTCAGCGATGAATCCAGGATCACACCCAAACTGCGAACCTGTGTCTTCAGGGGGAGTGCGACCCCGTCCAACACAGGCTGTAACCCTATACCCTGTTCGGCCTTGCGACTGACCAGGAGTACCTCTGTCTTGTCTGGATTCAATTTCAATTTGTTCGCCCCCATCCAGACCGTCACAGCGACCAAGCACCGGTTCAGGACCTCGACAGCCTCCTTAGTAGCAGGTGGAAAGGAGTGACAGAGTTGGACATCATCTGCGTACAGATGACATCGCACTCCGAAACTCCGGATGATCTCGCCCAGCGGCTTCATGTAGATGTTAAACAACATGGGAGACAGTATTGAACCCTGAGGAACCCCACAAGACAAAGGTTGTGGGGTTGAACAGGAGTCTCCCAGTAACACCTTCTGAGACCGGCCCTCGAGGAATGAGCGGAGCCACTGCAAAACAGTACCTCCAAGACCCATTCCCGCGAGGCGTCCCAGAAGGATACCGTGGTCGACGGTATCGAAGGCCGCTGAGAGGTCCAGCAGCACCAACAGGGACACACTCCCCCTGTCGAGCTCCCGGCGCAGATCATCCACTAAGGCGACCAAGGCTGTCTCGGTACCATGCCCCGGCCTAAAGCCAGACTGTGCCGGATCCAGATAATCCGTGTCTACCAAGAATGCCTGGAGTTGTGAGGCCACCACACGTTCCATGACTTTGCCCAAGAAGGGGGGATTGGAAACAGGCCGATAGTTGACGAATTGAGTGGGGTCCAGTGATGGTTTCTTCAACAGCGGTTTTATCACAGCTTGCTTTAAGCTGGCTGGAAATATGCCTTCCCGAAGGGAGGCATTAACCACCACCTTAACCCACTCAGCCAATCCCCCTCTGGCCTCCTTTAGAAGCCAGGATGGGCAGGGGTCTAGGATGCATGTGGTAGCTCTCATTCCTCCAAGCACCTTGTCCACATCCTCGGTTTGAACCAATTGAAATGAATCCATCAAAACTGGACAAGCAGATGCTCGTGTTACATCCTCAGAGACTGCCGTTAATATGGTATCCAGTCCAGAGCGGATCAAAGCGACTTTGTCTGCAAAGAACTGAGCAAAGGCTTCACAGCGAGCTGCCAAGTCATCAGGGCTCCCATCCTGAATGGTGGGTTTTAACAGGCCTCTGACAACTCGAAACAGTTCGGCCGGACGGTTCTTTGCAGACGCAATAGTGGCCGCAAAGAAAGTTTTCTTTGCGGCTTTTATTGCCGCGGCATATGACCTTAAAAAGGACACAAACCGTGTTCGATTTGGCTCGCTCGGATCCGAACGCCACACGCCCTCTAGTTCCCTCTTCTTTCGCTTCAACACTGCCAGCTCCTCAGTAAACCAAGGGGCTGGTTTAGTTCGGCTACTTGAGAGGGGACGTTCTGGAGCGATCGTGTCTATTGCCCTAGTCATCTCCCCATTCCAGAGAGCGACCAGGGCATCAACAGGATCACCAACCGAGGTGGCGGGAAATTCCCCAAGAGCCATCAGGAATCCCTCCGGATCCATAAGCCTCCTGGGGCGGACCAATTTAATAGGTCCTCCACCTCTGCGGAGGTTAGGGGGTGCAGTGAGTCTAAAGCTGACCAGG
Source organism: Anolis sagrei ordinatus (assembly GCF_025583915.1). NCBI lineage: Eukaryota > Metazoa > Chordata > Lepidosauria > Squamata > Anolidae > Anolis > Anolis sagrei. The sequence continues at coordinate 117,819,385 of NW_026847438.1, forward strand.
TGGTGGTCGGTCCATGGCAACGGAGAGATGGATAACTCCTCAACACCACCACCTTTCTCCCATCCCTGACAGAAAACCAAGTCCAATGTATGTCCAGCACTGTGGGTGGGGCCAGATACTTGTTGGGACAGCCCCATGGTCGCCATGGTAGACATGAAGTCCTGAGCCGCTCCCGTTAGGGCAGCCTCGGCGTGGACATTGAAGTCCCCCAGCACAAGCAGCCGTTGGGACTCCAATGCCAGGTCCGAGACCACCCCCGCTAGCTCAGGCAGGGAGACTGTAGTGCAGCGAGGTGGGCGGTACACTAGCAGAATCCCTAATCTGTCCCGGTCACCCACCCTCAGGTGGACGCATTCAAAATTTGTTGACTGCGGGATGGGGGCCCTGGTCAGAAGAATGGAATCTCTATAGACTACTGCAACCCCGCCTCCCCGCCCTCCGGGTCTCGGTTGGTGCTGCACAGAGAACCCGGGTGGACAAAGCTGGGTCAAATTTACACCTCCCGCTTCGTCCAGCCAGGTCTCTGTGATGCACGCCAGATCTGCCCGTTCATCCAGGATTAAATCTTGGATGAAAGTTGTTTTACCATTGACAGATCTGGCGTTCAACAGCACCACCTTCAACCCAGAGGGACCGCCATCCTGGTTACACCAACTTACCGTATCAGGAGACCGCTTTGGGATTACTAATGTTGTTCCACGTTCCCTAGGCCGAAGCAATGATGTTTACCCAGAGGCGGCCCTAGGTAATTTTCAACAGTAAGCAAACAGTATTTTGCCCCCCCCCCCCAACCAATCATTGATATATATTTTCTGTTCGTCGTGGGAGTTCTGTGTGCCATATTTGGTTCAATTCCATCATTGGTGGAGTTCAGAATGCTCTTTGATTGTAGGTGAACTATACATCCCAGTAACTACACTTGCCGCACTTGCTTCCTTGCCTGGCCCGCTTTGGGTCCGGAGGCGTGCCTGAAGACCCCGGCGTGTGCACCAAAAGTCACCTCTTCTCCTGACTTTCTCCTCAGCCATTGGGACCAAGAGAGAGAGAGAGAGAGAGAGAGAGAGGTGGAGATGCCCACCTTTCCTGAAGGTAGGCGCAAAAACAAAGGAGGGAGCGGAGGTGGGAGATACCTCCAGCCGGAGGTGCTCTCTCTCTCTCTCTCTTGGTCCCAATGGCTGAAGAGAAAGTCAGGAGAAGAGGCGACTTTTGGTGCGCACGCTGGGGTCTTCAGACACGCCTCCGGACCCGAAGCGGGCCAGGCGCGGCGGCTCTGCCCCTTGGCCCACCCGCGGATTGGGGAGAGGAGAGGAGGCGGGTGGAGCATCGGGGGATCGGGAAAGGGAGCCGGTCATGGGGAAGGGATCGAACGTGGAGAACGATTGAGCGCTGGCTCTGCTCGCGCACCCAGTGGCCGGGTGGAGCAGGAACGAGAGGGGCTAGGCGAGGCTCAAGGGCCCGGCCCCTTTGGGAAGAGGATCGCCCGGCAGCGAGGCAAGAAAGCCGAGGCTCCCCCCGGACTGCTAGGGCTGTTGTGAGCTGAGGGGGCGCTCCTCAAGTGGCGGTCGAGGGGCATTTACAGAGGCGCCTCTGCGCCCCTGGCAAAAAAAAGTGTTCTGCGACCGCTTACTTCGCGTAATGGACGAGCCGCCCCTGCGTCTTCCATCCTGGATCCATCTCAGTTTCCTGGCCAGATGTTGATCTTCTTGATTGGTGTTGATCTTATGTTGACTTCCTTCTTAACATAAGGAAGGCTGCAAACATTTCCTTTATCACTGTCCCAGTTCTTATCACAGTTTACTTTTCAGATCTCATTAGCAAGTTTCAATCACAAAGCAGCAAGCAGGTAGTTAGTCATTGCAGGCCTTAATATTATACTGGTGTTTCCAAAATTATTAGCTCCATCCATACATCCTTCCATTCTTCCATTCATTCCCACACATCATTTTAAATTCACTTTTATCAAATTTGCACATTGAATTTCTTATTACACTGAAATCAAGTTAATGTTTTTCTATAGCATTTTGAAAGACAGGCCATTTGTTTGGAGAGTTTTAATGAGGGGTTCAATATGTTATCTGTGGGCATGTAAACATTTTCAGCAAATTCTGGATCTTCACTCACCTTTACTTTGATGCATTTCAGGATAATCACTGGAATCTGCTGGACAAGTGATCATTTAATGAGTTCCTTAAAGATCTCTGTGTTAAGTAAGTACGTACTTTGAGTTGTTTACTAAAAAAAAATGCTTACACGTGACAAGTATTTTGATTTGGAAATGATCTCCAAAATCTTGTTGTGATTGAAAGGATACTCAACTGAAGAAGCCACAAACCTAAGCTTGCAAGACCCTAGCAGATCTGTTAATAACAGACTCTTTGAAGTCACCTATTCAGAGGGTCATCTGAAGTTGTTCTGTCACCGCTGGATCTGAAATGAAGCGCCTTTAAGAGAGGATGTGCGGCTTAAATCCAGCGGAAAGCCCGAAAAGGAGCCTTTAGGAAAATTTCCCTCATTAAACAGTCTTTAGGAGGCTTGAGCTTAAATATAACAGTCTTTTATTGATGAACAAACTGGAAATGTAAAATTTGCTTGGTAAAGAAACCAGTTCTCTCAAACTTGTCCACTGGGAACAGGCACTATCTTCAATAACTTTGTTCAAAGGAAAATTCCCCTTTTTTAGCTCCTCCCAGGCTACTGTGAACCTAAACCTGACTGATTTAAATCCATTACTGGCTGAACTGCGTCACAGAACCGAGCAGACGTACCAGTAGGCCTGTAGTCACTTAGCTGGAGATCTTGATGATTAGAGCTGCTATTCCCTCCGGAATTCCTCAGGGCTGTAAGGCTGTTTCCCCGGAACCTTTGGGAATCTTTAGAGGCTTAAGACTGTTCTCCCCCGGGAAGTCTTAAGGGATGAAGCCTTTGTACAAGAGGACGTCTGTACACATCCTCTACATTCACTTCCTTTGCTGAGACTAACTGAAAAATGGCCCCTTCTCTCCAAAAAAAAAAACCCAGAGAGGGGCGGGACCAGGGATCCTAACTATAATTGACAGGTGGCTTGCCCTATGAATGCAGCCAAAGGAAGCCACCTATCTGCAAAGTCCCTGAAACTTAGGACTATGAACAAACACTCAGTGCAAAACACAAAACTGGAGCACCTGGAACAGCCGTTCCAGAACAGAAGTCAAAGACAACTGGATGGCAATTAACAGTAAACAATTAGGTGCCCTGATCTCCCCTCCACCAGCTTCAACAACACACCAGCTGGCACAGTGGGTGTAAGTGACCTGCTGTTATAGTGGGACCATAGAACAGTTTGATTATTTCCTGTATTTCTATAGTGGCAATGCACTCAAGTGGTTCACAGATTTCCAAGGGAATTTATGCTTTCATGTTGTGTTCTCCACCTCAGCAAGCGACTATTTGATAATAATAAACCGCACACGAGGCTCAGCCCCGCACCTGTTATCTGGTTCCTGCAGATGTCTCAGAGGAACAAAACCACATAGCAAGGTCTTTTACTTATTATAATTTTGCTAGTGAAGCCATTCCTCTTATTATGCCATTCAGCAACTGGTCCCAAGGAAGGAACTGAAGAGAAACTCCCAGGAGACATTAAAATGGGAAAGAGGAAGTGTTCTGCTCCTGGGAAAGTTTCTATATGAACTCCAAGCTATTGTGTTGTGTCCTTCCTCTTCTACAGTTCCTCCCTTCCTAAAGCTGGGATGGCAATCATGACAAGATGTTTATCGGATCAGGTACACATACCCACAGCTGTTTCCTGCTTAGTTAAGACCAGGCAGGAGGCGAATAATAAGAATCTTCTTATGCCGAAGGAATGCACACAAGAAATATACATGGAGTTTAGGAAAATGAAACAAATGTACCGTTCCTACTGTCTTTCTACTGGTTCTTGTAATGCAACCTCACTGATGTTATATTTCAATAAGTGGAATCGTTGTGTTTTTTAAAGACATAACAGACCAGGGATTGATGGAATAGGAAAAATATTTGGAACCTATACCTCTAGTACAATGTTTCTCAAGCTGTGAGTCCCCAGATATTTTGACCTACAACTTCCAGAAATCCCAGCCACCTTACCAGCTGTTAGGATTTCTGGGTATTGAAGGTCAAAACATCTGGAGACCCACAGGTTCAGAAACACTGCTCTAGAAGGTTCAAATATCTGCGGGCTTTAAAACTGAAAATTAAGCAAAATAGATCCTGGAACTCTATCACATGAAACTGCAATGCCACTGCAGTCACGCTATGATAAACAGTGGATACATACTGGGACAGGCAAACCAAAAAACCAAAGTGTTCTTCCAGCAGTCACCAGCCAATCCCTCTCCAATGTCAGAAATACAGCTTAATGGTGTTGACCGCAATTAACAGTAAACAATTAGGTTTACTAATTGTTTAATGCTGACCGTTTCCACTACCTTGGGAGCCACCTCTCCACAAAAGTCAACATTGACACTGAAATTCAACACCGCCTGAGCTCTGCGAGTGCAGCATTTTTCTGAATGAAGCAGAGAGTGTTTGAGGACCGGGACATCCATAGGGATATCAAGGTGCTTGTTTATAAAGCTATTATCCTCCCAACCCTGCTATACTCCTGCGAGACGTGAACAGTCTACAGACATCACATGCAATTACTGGAACGATTCCATCAGCACTGCTTCCAAAAAATCCTACAAATCTCTTGGAAAGACAGGTGGACAAATGTCAGCGTGCTGGAAGAAGCAAAGACCACCAGGTCCTTCGCCATCAACTCTACTGGAGTGGCCATGTTGTCCAGATGCCCAACCACCGTCTCCCAAAGCAGCTGCTCTATTCCGAACTCAAGAATGGACCCGCATCTTGACCCGCATCTTCTCCCACAGTAAAGGCATTGGTTTCGAGGTGGAAGGCGGTCCCGGTCGGGGTTGGCTTGACGCGCCTTCCTCCTGGCACATTTCTCTCTTTCACCCTCCACTCGTGCCTCCTCGAATTCTGCAGCACTGCTAGTCACAGCTGACCTCCAGCTGGAGCGCTCAAGGGCCAGGGCTTCCCAGTTCTCAGTGTCTATGCCAGAGATTTTAAGGTTGGCTTTGAGGCCATCTTTAAATCTCTTTTCCTGTCTACCAATGTTCCATTTTCTGTTCTTAAGTTTAGAGTAGAGCAACTGCTTTGGGAGATGGTGAATGCGCACAGACGACATTGTCATCAGCATACTGGAGTTCTATAACAGATGTTGTAACCTTGGTTTTGGCTTTCAGTCTGCTGAGGTTAAACAGCATGCCATCTGTCTGATAGATGACTTCCACTCCGGTGGGAAGCTTCCCATTGCACATTACATTGCACATTGCACATTAATGGGATACAGCAACAGGCATCTTCAGGGACTTCCACAGTTCTTTAAGAGGTCTCTGCAAACCAAGGCCTTGCAGAATTTTGACATTTGCATTGACCAAAAGAATAATCACAATGATGTGCATCTGATTCACATCATTGTAAGTCACCAACAGAATGCCAGGCTTTGAAATATGCCACTTCTCAGGTCTCTGCTGCCATTAGAGAAACTGTGTAAGAGCTACTTCATACCAATTAAACCATTGTTATTCCATGTACTAAAGAAACTGACCCACAAACCCTTCCACATTACAATATCCTTAGAATGTATCTGCGTGCATAAACTCAAAAGCAAAGTAATGTGCAATTACTTGTGAGATATCTGCCCTCATTTAATTGAATGATCCCAGAATTTATGCCTCCATGCAGATCAGTTCCCACAATGCTTTATCTGCGCAAGTAGTGTTGCGTGGGAGTACATGATTGTCCCCTTTATCATGGAAAGCTAATCCTTGGACAGATGAATGAGATTCTATCAATGATGCCAGCAGATGAGCAGGACCGTATTCATTTTTTTTCCTGCTAGGCATGTTCTTGTAGGGCTTTGCTTATTAGAGTGAGCATAATAGAGACAATCTCCCACCATGATTACTGGCTTCTATGGGCAATGAACTGACTGAAACTCAACCTGTAGAATGCTTTTAAGGAGTCAGAAATTCTGATACCTTTATTAGTCCAAACAATATGCTCAAACATGGCTACTCTAGCTTTTGAAGACAATTGGCCTCTGCATCAGGCAGAGACAATAAAAATCATGAAGGATCTCATAGGTCAGCATCATGCTTTATTGAAGGAAGTTCTATGGCCCTGATCTGCAGCAATAAAATCCTATTGTGTATTCTGTCATTTTGGTCATCTTAATAGTTGCCAGCATATTTAGCATGCATGTCACATATACAACACATAGAGTAGTAACTGATTTCCCACCAAAAAGAAGAACAAACATATACAGAACCAAACCTTAGCTCATACTAAGGGCCCATATATAAAATGGGGTTTGGTTCTAGAAACCTGCTTGGATACCAAAATCTGAGTATGTTCAAATCTCACTATATACAATGGTGTAAGGTAAAGGTAAAGGTTGTCCCCTGACATTAAATCCAGTCATGTCTGACTCTGGGGTGTGATGCTCATCTCCATTTCTAAGCCGAAGAGCCGGCGTTGTCCATAGACACCTCCAAGGTCATGGGCCGGCATGACTGCATGGAGCCCCGTTACCTTCCCGCCTGAGCGGTGCTATTGATCTACTCACATTTGCATGTTTTCGAACTGCTAGGTTGGCAGAAGCTAGGGCTGACAGCGGAAGCTCATGCCGCTCCCCGGAATCGAACCTGTGACCTTTCGGTCAACAAGCTCAGCAACTCAGTGCTTTAACCCACTGCGCCACCGGGGGCTCCAATGGTGTATCACATATATAAAATGGCAAAATCAGGGTTTGCTTTTGGGATTTAAAATATATATATTTTCAAGACATGGATTTTTGGATTTATGGAAACACATTCTTTGGATATGGAGGAGCAGCAGTTTATCGATTTAAATTACCCTACTTCACCGTGTAATAGTCACATTTTATGCCTTTTTTGATGGAAAAAGGGGGCAGGACTATTATGTGATGAGATAAAATAGTGCCTTGAGTTCACCAGTTTATGGAGCTTTTCTAAAGCTGTCTTGCTACAGAGATTAAGAGGAGGAATAAGGAAGAACTATTTTTTTTATTTTAAAAAATCTATCTGTCCTCCAAGAGGGGAGGAGGAAGGAGAGAGAGCTCTGATTTTGTTTAGTTTTGTTTAAAATTATCTATGATGATTTCACAAGGAAAGGAGAAAAACCATTTTGGGACCTAAAAAGGTGGTGCGACAATTCTGCAGTGACAACTATTATGCTGTGAAATATGGTAATACATACATTTGTCAGTCTTTGGTATCTGTAGAACCAGGCCCGTAGCCAGGATTTGGTTTGGGGTGGGGGGGCTGGCAAACCTTTTGTATCGTTACCCCAATACCCCCATGCATATGGGATATATTGAGTATGGTGATCAGATCATGATATGAATAAACATAACAGTTTAAATAATGCACAAGTAAGGCCTTTTCGCGAACCACCATGAGAATTTCGGGGGGGGGGGGGCTCAACCCCCCCCCCCCCCCCCGGCTACATGCCTGTGTAGAACTGTCTTCCGATGCCAAATTTCAGATGTGTTAAACCTCTTTTCCATTTTTTTCACAGTCCAATTTCCACAACCATACATAAAGATTATAAACACAACGGTAGGGGCCACCCTGACTGTAATATTTGATGATATATCTCAGAAGACAAGGAAGGTATACATTCCATCAATCAATTAATCAATGCATTTACATTTAACTATCTTGTCTGGTTCTTTCATAGCTGCCCTTCCAAATTATATTTTTTCTGATTTTTTTCATAACACTCTACATTCTGCTTTATGACTAAGCCAAAGTGTGGAAGACAATTTTAATGCCCCCATTTTCTAGCTTTAGGTTATGTAAATCATCCATAGTGATTGTTTTGTTTTCTTAATTCTCAGCTGTAATCCTGCTTTACCCTTTCTTCCTTGACTTTCTTCAGTATTCGTTCCAGGTCTTTGCTATTTTCTGCTATTAGTCATCTGCATATCTTAAATTGTTAGTGTTCCTTCCTTCAATTTTCACACCTCCTTCCTCCAAGACTAAACCAGCTCTATGTGTCATATGTTCAGCATACAAGGTAAACAGGATGATAAAACGTAGCTTTGTCTGACTCCTTTGCCAATTGGAAACAATTCTGTGTGCTCATATTCTGTCCTGTGCTTTCTTTCTTGAGTACAGGTTGCACATCAAGACATTGAAATGATCTGGCACACCCTCTTCTTTAAGAGCGACTCATTGCTTTTCATGAACAACACGCTCAAAGGTTTTGTGGTAATCTATAAAACACCGGTTGGTTTTCTTCTGAAATTCTTTGGTGCTCTCCATTATGCAGCATGTGTTAGCAAGATGATCTATATTGCTTATTTCCCTTCTTGAATCTGGCATTTATCATTCATATATATGGTAAGTAAGCCTGTAGCTAAGGGGGGAGAGTTATGGGTTCAAGCCCCCACCCCTACAATTTTTTCAGGTTAAAGAAATCTGGTTTACCCATGAATTTTAACTGGTTAACCCCATGCAAAGTCACTGCTACCTTACTCTTCCCCCTTTCAGTGTGTGCTGGTACGGCTGTACCAGGAGCTCCAACTTTATTTGCTTTGTATTAAATGTTTGTTTGCAGTCCTAGGTTTCAGGGACTCTGCAGATAGGTGGCTTCCTTTGGTTGCAGTCATAGGGCAAGTCACCTGTCCATCATCGTTAAGTTTTGGTTCCGCCCCTTGCTCAGGGCAATTGGGAAGGGAAGGGAGCCATTTTTAGTTAGTCTCAGCAAGGAAAGCTAATGTACAGGATGTGTGCAAGCTTCCCCTGTACAAAAGCTTCAACCCTTAAGACCTTCCGGGGGAGAACAGTCTTAAGAGCACCCAAAGATTTCCAGGGAAGCAGTCCTAAAGCTTTGAGGAATTTCGGAGGGTGAACAGTTTGAAAGACCAAAGAACTCCAGCTGGAGAATATCTAAGCCTTTACTGGTAGGTCCACTCGGTGCTTCGAGACGCAGTTCGACCCGGTAGCGGAGCCCACATCAGTAAGGGTTAGATTACAGTCAGCCTGGGAGAAGTTAAAAAGGGGATTTTCCTTTAAAGTAAAGAAGAAGTTATTGAAGACAGTTGCCTGTCCTTCGTGGGCAAGTTTAGGAAGCTACCAGTTGCATAAAAGCCTGGAATCATTTGTTTAACTTTCTGAAGACAAGAGAAGTTTCTGTTTGATTGTTCATTAATAAAAGACTTTGTTATACTTCACAAGCCATCTAAAGATCATTTGTGGTGGAAAAACTCTGAGAACTTCTCTTTGGCCCCCCTGGCTTCCCGCTGGGCAAAGGTTGCACATCCTGTTCTAAAGGAAATTCTTTACAGGCCCAGCGGATGACAGAACACAGTGCTCTCTCTTGCTCCTCCCACTGGGGTACAAGGGGCTGCTGATAAGTCTTTGGCTTTACCCAGAAAGAAATGAGATAGGAAGATGAAACTTTACATTTATTCCACATACTCTCCACTGATATCAACACACTTCTTACATTGGTATTCCAAGTTATGTCTACCTTCTTGCAAAAAGAAGGATTTCTGTTGTGCTTCAAACCAGTCATCTGTAGCAGCCATGGCATCAGAAATGATGTGAAATTTGGTACCCTTGAGGTGCTTCTTCAGGCTTTGAAACAGATGATAGTCGGAGGGAGCTAGATCCAGTGAATAAGGTGGGTGGTCAACCAGCAGGAAGCCTATCTCCACCAGTTTTGCCATGGTCACTTGTGCAGTGTGAGCGGAGGCGTTGTCTTGCAGGAACAAGATTCCTTTGGGCAACTTGCCGCACATTTTGGCTTTTAGAGCTGTCTTCAATTGGTCCAAAAGTTCAGGTAATACCTTGCATTGATGGTGGAACCATTTTGAAGGTAGTCCACTAGCAGCACGGCCTCCTTATCCCAGAACACAGACGTCATCACCTTATTGCATGTTCTATGAGATTTTTGCACCCTGAACTTCTTTGAATGAAGAGAACCACTATGCCTCCACTCTTTTGACTTCTCTTTGGTTTGAAGGTCATACAAATCAATCCAGGTCTCATCCGTAGTGACCAGTCAATCCAGGAAGTTCTTATCAGTCTGGAAACGATGGCAAGTAGACTGGGAAGTTTTCACTCGCATGCTTTTCTGATCTCTTGTCAAACATTTGGGGACCTACTTTGCAGAGAGCTTCTTCATCTTCAAATGTTTATGGATAATGACACAAATACATTCACGAGAAATCCCCATGATGTCTGCTATTCCTTTAGCTGAAATTTGCCCATTCTCCAGTATGAGGTTGTGCACAGCATCAACGATCTTTGGAACAACAACCACTCTCAGTCGTCCAGGACGTTCCTCATCACTGATGCTGAAGAGACCCATTTTAAATTTGACAACCCAATTCTTAACTGTAGAATATGAAGGGCATTGATCCAATGTCTACGACATATCACTATGATGAATATCCTTCATGGACTTTTCTTACAGAAACATGAATTTTATCACTCCTCTGCTCTCATTTGCTGTGAATATCACCTTAGACTCCGCCATTTTGTTTTCCTGCATGCCTAGATCACTGTTGCCATAAGCTACAAACACAAAATTTTGAAAACATATATTAGACACGTAAGGCTTTCATGTGATGCAACATTCGTTACCATCAAAACAAAACAAGAACACAAAGCCAAAGACTTATCAGCAGCCTCTTGTATAAAAGACAGGCATGAAAGCAGCTATTGGTTGCTGTTCTAAGACTTAAAGCCCTGTTCATTGCTGTTAATGTTTCCTTTCATCCACCTGACTCCAAAAGATGCCTAAACATCTAGCAAAGTAACCAAATGTTGTTGTTTTTTGTTGTTGTTGTTTTTTTTTTCATGGCAAAAGAGAAAAGGCCAGGTACTGTCCCATTATCTGGGTGGAGGCCACTAGGGAGCACTAGAGAGAAAAGGACAATCCATTTTATAGGGGGAGGATTGAAAAAGGAAAACCATTTCCCTAATTTCCGCTGGTTATTCCCCCTCTCTCCTTCCCATATCATAAATGAGGGTTGTTTCCAGGATGGGGACATGAGGGGGAGGAATAACAGGAATACCGGACAAAATGGTTTTACTCCTTCAACCCACGCTCAGAGGCAGCCCTAGGTAATTTTCAATGGTAAGCAAACAGTATTTTGGTGCCCCCCCCCCCCCACAAATCACTGATATATATTTTCTGTTCGTCATGGGAGTTCTGTGTGACATATTTGGTTCAATTCCATCATTGGTGGAGTTCAGAATGCTCTTTGATTGTAGGTGAACTATACATCCCAGTAACTACAACTCGCATATGTCAAGGTCTATTTTCCCCCAAGAGCGCCTCAAGAGCGCCCCTGGGCAAAATCAACTATACTGCGAATGCTTACTTTGCATAATGGGTTGAGCCGCCCCTGCCACGCTCTATCCCGATGGACTATCAGTCTCTCTCTAATGCCCCCTAGTGGCCTCCCCCTGGATAATGGAGCAATACCAAAAGCAAAATAGTGAAAATCCAAGAAAGAAACACCTGGAATATTGTGTCCAATTCTGGGCACCACAATTCAAGAGAGATATTGACAAGCTGGAATGTGTCCAGAGGAGGGCGACTAAAATGATCAAGGGTCTGGAGAACAAGCCCTATGAGGAGCGGCTTAAGGAGCTGGGCATGTTTAGCCTGAAGAAGAGAAGGCTGAGAGGAGATATGATAGCCATGTATAAATATGTGAGATGAAGTCACAGGGAGGAGGGAGCAAGCTTGTTTTCTGCTTCCCTGGAGACTAGGACACGGAACAATGGCTTCAAACTACAAGAAAGGAGATTCCATCTGAACATGAGGAAGAACTTCCTGACTGTGAGAGCCGTTCAGCAGTGGAACTCTCTGCCCCGGAGTGTGGTGGAGGCTCCTTCTTTGGAAGCTTTTAAACAGAGGCTGGATGGCCATCTGTCAGGGGTAATTTGAATGCAATATTCCTGCTTCTTGGCAGAGGTTGGACTGGATGGCCTATGAGGTCTCTTCCAACTCTTTGATTCTATGATTCTATGATTCTAGGTTGAGAACCATTGCAGCAGCTGGTACTGATGAAGACTCCAGAACATGCACACCTGGATTGCAGGTGAAAACTAAGGAAACACAGATGTCTACCACTGGTTCATCTACTCCTGTATTTATTAGTGAAGAAAAATATTTGGATAGATGTGGATTTAAGTTTTTAAAAAGCATTTTTAAATTAAAGGAGAGATTTCTTTGAAATTATGCTGTCATTGATGAGGAGGTCTTTTCTGTACTTGGATTACAAGTACAGAAAAGATTTCTAAACCTTTCTAAACTTCTCTAGGTGGTAAGTCTTCATTATAACATTCTGAGCATTACTTTGCTCACATGGCAAATTACTGCAATGGTCCTGTGGTTACCTCAATCCCTGGTGTCTCTTTTTGGGGGGGACTGGAAGGTATATCAAGCATGTCCAGTCTGTGAGCCATTACAGGCAGTTCCCAAGTTATAAACAAGATAGGTTCTATAGGTTTGTTCTTAAGTTGAATTCATATGTAAGTCTGAACACGTACATATTTTAAGTATAACTCCATGTATGTCTGTGTGTGTGTGTGTGTGTGTGTGTGTATGCTGTTAAGAAGATTCCACCTCACTTTCTGTCCCTATTTATTTATCGTGTCATCAGCAACCATACCATTGTTTACAATTCTAACAGAGCAAAACAAACACACAGATTAAAAAGAAAAAAAACACACAGATTTTGCAAATGTGGTTAAATGTCCTTTGACCAGTATCTGACCACTTGGAGTGTCTCTGGTGTTGCCGCAAGAAGGTCCTCCATTGTGCATGTGGCAGGGCTCAGGGTGCATTGCAGCAGGTGGTCAGTGGTTTGTTCTTCTCCGCACTCGCATGCCGAGGATTCCACCCTGTAACCCAATTTCTTAAGATTGGCTCTGCATCTCGTGGTGCCTGAGCACAGTCTGTTCAGCGCCTTCCAAGTCGCCCAGTCTTCTGAGTGCCCAGGGGGGAATCTCTCATCTGGTATCACCCATGGATTGAGGTGCTGGGTTTGGGCCTGCCACTTTTGGACTCTCGCTTGCTGGGGTGTTCCAGCGAGTGTCTCTGTAGATCTAAGAAATGAAGCCTCCTCGCAGGATTGCAAGACATCCGGGCGTCCCCTGGGCAACGTCTTCGTAGATGACCGATTCTCTCGATCCAGAAGCAACCAGAGACGACTTGCAGCATGCAAACTTTCTGTCCCTGTAATCACTGGATTTTCAAAAAAATCGTCTTGTTGTGGAAACAAGGATTGGTGATAAAGCTTCAATTGAGACCCCCTTTCTGCCTGATTGTCACTTCCTAGAGGTAGATTTCTTTCACTTCCTGTTGTCTCACCACCATTTGTAACCATTAGTCATTTGTAAGTCGGATGTTTATAACTTGAGAAGTGCCTATATTTTGTTTTCCGTGTTTATTGTCAGATATTATTTAGAATGTGAGTGATTTTAGTCTTTGTATGTAGCTTGAAACAGCTCCATTGATAAGCCATCTGTTCCTGGTGATTTGTTTTTCCCATGTGCTTTCAGTGCAGCTTCCACTTCTTTTTATAAAATTGTGGATTCAGCTTCAAATGGTTCTTCCTTGAATGAATCTGTCATTTGTTCATCTCTTTTATATAGTTCTCCGATGAATTGTTTCTATCATCTTTTTATTTCTTCTTGATCACGTAGTGCAGAAGCTCCAAAACTCATTTGACCTGATGCTTCCTTTTCAGGAAAAAAAACTAGCACCCCCTGGAAATTTACCTTCTTCAAGCTAACAAACAGAAAGATGCCATGACAAATGTACATTCCTTTATGGATCTACTAGTGAATATATCTAGCACTGCCTGGGTTAGACATTGTGTAATGGTATTTATTAGTAAAAGGTTAAGGTAAAGCGTTTCCTCTGACATTAAGTCCAGTCGTCTCCAACTCTGGGGGTTTGTGCTCATTTCCATTTCTAAGCTGAAGAGCCGGCATTGTCCATAGACACCTCCAAGGTCATGTGGCCAGCATGACTGCATGGAGTGCTGTTAGCTTCCCTCCAGAGCGGTATCTACTGATCTATTTGTATTTGCATGTTTTCAAACTGCTAGGTTGGCAGAAGCTGGGGCTATCAGCAGGAGCTCACGCCACTTCCCGAATGCGAACCTGCGACCTTTCGGTCAACAAGTTCAGCAGTTCAGCAGTTTAGCCCACTGCACCACTGGGGGCTCCAATGGTATTTATTAGACATAATCATTTGTTTTTCAATTTTATGAATGGTCACAGTAGAAAACATATTCATGTATAATGGGATCTTTTTATAAAATTGTAACTACAACTCGCATATGTCAAGGTCTATTTTCCCCCAAGAGCGCCCCAAGAGCGCCTCAAGAGTGCCCCTGGGCAAAATAAACTATACTGCAAATGCTTACTTTGCATAATGGGTTGAGTTGCCCCAATAGTGACCTTAATGCAGCATTTATTTATTTATTTATTTATTTATTGTCGTGTCAGGAGTGACTGCAAGTTGCTTCTGGTGTGAGAGAATTGGCTGTCTGCAAGGACGTTGCCCAGGGGACGCCCGGATGTTTTTGATGTGTTACCATCCTTGTGGGAGGTTTCTCTCATGTCCCCGCATGAGAAGCTGGAGCTGATAGAGGGAGCTCATCCACGCTCTCCTTGGATTTGAACCTGTGACCTGTCAGTCTTCAGTCCTGCTGGCACAGGGGTTTAACCCACTGCGCCACCAAGGCTCCCAGCCAGCTGTGCCACAGTCCCTATGAGATCTTTTGAAAGAAAGTAAGGATTTCCTTTCCAAAGGTCGTAGCATTGATGATATTTAGTTAGAAATTAACTAACTTATTTCACTCCATATACAGACCCCATGCATACAATTGTAGCTAGGGGTCATCAACTGTATGAGCACCATTCTTGTCGCAAATACACTTCTGGGATGACTGAGTTTGTGGAAACATTGTGAAACATTTTTCAACTCGTGACACTTGTTGCCACTGCAATATGTAATACATAGTCAAAACATCTAGGTTTGGATAGAACTCTTCAGTTAAGAACAAAGAATCAAGTGTGGCTTTAGTCACCCATTTTATAGAGCACAATCAGTGTTTTAAGGATTTACATTTTTGCGTGCTGGACAAAACATTGTCTGCTGAATGACAAGATCTTGCGGAGAACGGAAATAAATATTGAGAGTTGGACGTCTGCCCCCTCCTGGTCGAAATGAAGATTAAATGAGAGCTGTCAACTCTAAGCTTAACTGTTCGGGTTTTAATATGGGTTTTCTTTCTGCTTTCCAACTGGTTACGATAAAGACGGCTTTGATATACACACTCGCAAAATCTGTAAGAGTACAAGGTTCTGGCTTCTAGTCTAAAAACTACCAGTTACCAATTGTAAGTTTTGGATATATGTAAATATATGTGAATTGTATCCAACCCACATTCTTTCAAAAGTTTTTTTTGTTTTTTTGTTTTTTTTGCAAAATAAGCATACAAATATTTCCCAGTGGAAATACATCAGGCTATTTATTGGATCCAATTTTCTAGTGTATATCAAGAGATTGCCTCTTCTCATTGTCGTTGCATTGGATGTTTTCCGACTACCAGAAGGTCTACAACTTCTCATATGAGTCCACTTTGTAGGAGATTTTCTCTCAATCCCATCAGGCATGTAGCCGGGGGGGGGGGGGGGCTTGAGGGGCTTCAGCCCCCTCCCCCCAAATTCTCATGGTGGTTCGCGAAAAGGCCTTACTGGTGCATTATTTAAACTGTTATGTTTATTCATATCATGATCTGATCACCATACTCAATATATCCCATATGCGTTGGGGGTATTGGGATAATGATACAAAAGGTTTGCTAGGGTAGACCCTCTTTCACTCAGACTCAGCCCCCCTCCCCGAAACTCAGCCCCCCCCCCCCCCAAATTGAAATCCTAGCTATGGGCCTGAATTCCATTCTCATTGGAACAGTAACTGAGAACACAATGTAAGGTCCTCTCCTCTCCTGGGCTGTGAAACTCCTAAGGGAAGCTATGATCAATTTTCTTCTACTACTTCTGCTTTTAATGAAAATTAGACCCCAAAATTATGAATTATGAGACATGACTCCATTGGGAAATATAGCTAGCCACATGGTTATTTCCTATTGTCCTATGCTTATTTCCTATTGTCCTAAACCGTTCTGGCCCAACTTACCTGTCTGAACGCATCTTCCCTTATGAACCTGCTAGGACTTTAAGATTGTCCGGTGAGGCCCTGCTCTTGATCCCGCCTGTGTCACAAACACGTTTGGTGGGGACGAGAGACAGGGCCTTCTCAGTGGTGGCCCCTCAGCTATGGAACACCCTTCCTGAGGACATTAGATCAGCCCCGTTCCTCTTAACATTTCGGAAGAGAGTCAAGACTTGGTTGTTTGAGCAGGCGTTTGAAAATGCAAGGTAAAAGACATAGGAATTGGAAAGACTGGATGACGAGATGGGACAATGTTTTTATTAGGAGACGCAAATGATGTATGCTTTTAGTATTCTTGTTATGGTTTTATATTATGTGTTAATGTTTTTAAATGTTTTATGGTGTTTTTGGGCATCGAATCATTGCCATTGTAAATCGCCCTGAGTCGCCTAAGGGCTGAGAAGGGCAGTATACAAATATAGTAAATAAATAAAATAAATATAGTATCCTTAGAATAGTATCTCACCTCGCCCTTATCATAATCCTCACATAGTGAATGGTATGGGACACAAAATGCATTTCCATTGAAGTCTTTAGATCCCCTTTGTATGTTTCACCTGATAAGATCTAGGCTAATCTGGAAATACTCCCTATCCCAGATCTCTGTATTGGGCCCCAATGGAAAGACCTATTGACTTGACCAACACTTTGAAGCATGCTATTGTTCATCAAAACTAACACAATTGTCCACACTGGAGCTGAAGATATGTGGACCCATCCCAGACCATTGTCACTAGACATTCCTTGTCAATTGTGCCACTCTCCTGGGTGGATCAATAAACGGACTGACACTTCAAATTTTCCAATGACAGTTTATCAATGCCTTGCCCCATCCTTATGCTGAGAGAAGCATGAGGTAGGTGACAGCTGAGAGCACTCCGGAGCCCTCTCCACCACTGCCTGCCTTCCTGGGGCCATCCTCCCTGCCTAAGCACTCTGGACATCTCCAAGATGCCACGTGCCTTTTCCCCCCACTGCTTCCTTATGCCCAGAAGACAGGGAAAAATAGGAGGGCCTGACATAAGCAACCAGAGGGCCATGTCCGGCCTGCAGGCCTTAGTTTGCCCATGTCTTCCCTAGAAGGACATGATCACGTCCACCTAAGGAACCCACCACTTCCACCCATTGGTTGGTTAGGCCTGATCTAAAATAGCTTATCTTCTTCTTGCCTCGTGCCTTCTCCAATGAAATTGTTAGCAAGACAAATGAGGAATTTGTTGGATCTGATATATTCTTGGCAGAGAATAGCTGGAATCTCTTCTTACTACTACATAATGCATGGTCATCTGTTCTAGGAAGGTATCCTCCAAGACAACAGTCTGGTTTGGAGGTTTGTAGTAGGCCTCCACAATGGCATCTCATTTGTTGTTCTGTATTTTATTTTGCTGTAATGTATCACCGGGCTTGGCCTCATGTAAGCCGCTCCAAGTCCCCTTTGGGGCTGATGGTGGCGGGGTATAAATAAAGTTGATTATTATTATTATTATTATTATTATTATTATTATTATTATTTGAAACACAACAAGATGAGTCACAGCAGACAAGATCACTCTGCTGGCTGTTGTATTGGATCACACGTTGACGCTTCCCAGGTGTCTAGGACTGTGTGATGTATTGGCGAATAATGCGTGCAGATCCCAGTAAGATGGCCTTCTGCAGTTGGCAGATGGTAATTTTGTCAGCACCGATTGTGTTTAAGTGCAGGCCAAGGTCTTTAGGCACTGCACCCAGTGTGCCGATCACCACTGGGACCACTTTTACTGGCTTGTGCCAGAGTCTTTATTTATTATTTATTTATTTATTTAGCAATTTTGTATACCGGTCTTCTCCCCTCTATCGGGGGACTCGGGCCGGTTTCCAACTATCTATCTATCTAGGTGCCATATCTATCTATCTATCTATCCATCTCCATCTGCTTTTCTTTCCCTCCCTTCTTTGCTCTTTGGTTACATACTTCCTTCTCTCCTTCCTTCCTTCCTTCCTCTTCCTTCTTTTTTCGTTCCTTCTCTCCTTCTTCCCTCTCTTTTTCCTTTCACTTTTTATTTCCTTCTCTCCTTCCTTGCTTCTCTACCTTTCTTTCGTTCCTTCCTTCCTTCCCCCTTTCCCTCCTTCATTCCTTCCCTCTTTCCCTTCTTCTCTTGTTACTTCTTGACTGTCCCTTCCATGTAATATTGCATTTATATCTTACATAGAGAGAAGGTAGAAGGAAGGAAGAGGAAGGAAGGAAGGAAAAAGAAAGGGAGGGAGGGAGGGAGAGGGAAGGAAGGAAAAGAAAGAAGGAGGGTCAGGAAGGAAGGAAGGAAGGAGAAAGAAGGAAGAAGGGAAAGGAAGGAGGAGGGTGAAGAAAGGAGGGAGGGAAGGAAAGGAAGGGGAAGGAAATAAAGAAAGGGAAAGAAGGAGGAAAGGGAGGAAGAAAAGGAAAAAGGAAGGAGGGACAGGAAGGAAGGGAAGGAGAGAAAGAAGGAAAGGAAAGAGAAGGAAGGAAGAAAAGAAAAAAAAGGAGGAAGGAAAGAAGGAAGGAAGGAAGGAAGGAAGGAGGAAGGAAGGAAGGAAGGAAGGAAGGAAGGAAGGAAGGAAGGAAGAAAGGAAGGAAAGAAAGGAAAGAAGGGAAGGGAGTGAGGGAGAGAAGGAAGGTCCTTCCCTCAAGCACCATCGACCTTCCTTGCCTCCTCCTCCCCTTTTTCTTGCCTGGGGGCTCTGCTGCTGCCGCTGCCACTCATCCGCCCCTTCCTCTTCCAACAGGGAAAGGAGGAGGAGGAGACCACCCTCCTGACATAGCAGGGAAAGAGAAGGGGCTCCATGCGGCAAGCCTCCACCTCCACTCCCATGGTGCCCACTCTCGCTTGTGTGTGTGTGTGTGTGTGTGTGTGTGTGTGTGTGTGGACGTGCACGCGCCCTGGCTCCTAAGGCTTTAATGGCCGGCTGTTTCCCCTCGAGGAGGAGGAGGGAGCGTGGCCATGGTTCTCTTTGTGGGCATGAAGTTTAGAAGTCCTTTCTGCTTGTTGTTTTCGTTGTTTTTTTTTAATGAAGGACATATATTGGGTTGATAGGTCCATCGTGTCTAAATTTGGGGTCAATTCCTCCAGTGGTTTTTGAGTTCTGTTAATCCCACAAACGAACATTACATTTTTATTTATATAGATTATTATTATCCCTGTTGTTTCTTTCCCCCCTTAGGTTTTCCCAGATACTCTCAACCAGGCTTCCATGATTTACATCATGAATCTCATCACAGGTGTAAACATCCTCCTCCTCCTTCCCTGTTTCTTTGAAATAGTTCTCTGAAATAGCTATACCCTTCTAGTACTACATTACCACATGCACACACAAAACCCACGCAAGCAGTACCGTGTGTAAATCACATGTACCTATTAAAGCACCAAATCAAAGAAGGAGGCCGTTGCAACAACAATGTCTCAGGTTTGCACTAGTTACCATGGGAACACCAAGGCTCATTGTCTGTTTTGATTTGGGAAGTGAGTATTTTCATTTCTGTTGCACTTGCCATTTCGGCTGTGGTTTGCCCTAAGCCCCTGTTCTGTGCTAATGGGAATGAAAAAAACACATTTAAGCATAAGAGAAGCTATCGGGGAGGGGAAAGGCTTTATCATAAGCAGTTTGAGCTAGTCAATGAAGCAAGGAGCTGCGTATGAACAAATGGTCTAGTTCATAGAAGAGTCAGTGAGCAAGAAATCTTCAAACATCCACAAGGATAGGTTAGGGACCCGGACATTATGATGAATGAAAATAATTTTTATTTCCTGCTCACTTGGCACCAAAGTCACTGAAAGTGCATTGGGACAGGGCTGAATGTAGAGCAGATAAAAGGAGTGTTCACATATTACAGAGAAAATGCATTTGCATTGTATATACACGTGTTCAAATACATGGAAATAGACTGGGGGTGGGGGGGATTCAACACCTCCATACCCACCCACCCACTCTAGTCCTTAGTATCCCCCTTACTAAGATGCTCTCCCTTTAGACAACAAACTCAACAGAAAACCCAAAAGAAGGAAGTCAGCATGGATAAGTTGGACATGAAGAGATCTTTTGGTACAGGACAAAGCATTAACATTTCTATAAAGAAAGATGAGAGCAGTAAGTTAAACGCATGTGGGTTGAGCAAATACTCTTAGATAAATTGTAGCACCCATTGAGTGAGAAAGCAGTTGTAATCATCTAGTCCAGGGGTCCCCAAAATAAGGTCCATGATCTAGATGCTGTCAAGGTCTTTACCCGGCCCCTGCCTTATACTCTAGACTTAGAGTTTCCCTAAGTCTGGAACAAAGGCACACAACAACTATTATAATTATCTTGACTATCTCATCAGCCAAAAGCACTTCCCATTGAAATACTGCTAAGTTCTAGGCTTGTGCATTCCACGTAAACTGAGATCCGTTTCGGTGTTCTGGATTTTGGTGGGAGCCCTGATTTGTGTTTTGGGAGCCTCCTGAATTTGGGAGGGCAGATATCTGTTTTCTGAGGTGCCGAAAGATTCGTTTCCATCTGGCCCATTATGGGGGGGGGGCTTCCCAGGCTCCCTTTCCCATCATTTTAGGCTTTTAAGCTGTTTCTACTGTAGAGGAGAGGTGCTGCAGGCAGTTTCATTAAAGGAGGTCTTTGTAGGGGTTCAGCCTGTAATTGTCTCTTAGCCACAGGTTTCAAAAGAGAATGATCATGATCAGGACCTTTCAGAGGTTCCCATGTTTGACTTTAATGATCAGGTTTCTGTTGATTTTCAGGGGTTCGTGAATGCAGAGAATGGCCTAGAACAGGGGTAGGGAACCTTTGGCCCTCCAGCTGTGGTGGACTTCAACTCCCACAATTCCTTGAGGCTCGGCATTCACCCCAAAGGCTTACCTTGGACCAATGCCGAGCCTCAAGGAATTGTGGGAGTTGAAGTCCACCACAGCTGGAGGGCCAAAGGTTCCCTACCCCTGGCCTAGAAAATGCAGTTAGGATTCTGGGATCATTGGTTCCCAAGGCAAAGATGTCTTGAGACAGCCTGATGTGAAACAGGCTGAGGCCAAACAGTCACAGTCCACAATCCAGCGCCATTCATGCAATAAGCAGCAACTTACTGGCATAATGATCCTCATTATCACACTGTGGCCAGTTTGAGGCAGTGTGAGGTCCTGCAGCCACACTTACAGATGAGTGTAACTCTGGCCTCCCACAATGCCACTTCTTCTATCATCATCATCATCATCATCATCATCATCATCATCTTAAAATAAACTTTGTAATTCCATGAAGAAAAGAAATATTTATTAAAAGAAAATAAATATTTATTTTACAGTGGGGAGGAAGACAATCACCCCCCACCTCCCGGCCGGGTACCACTACCATGCTGGCACAGAAGTGCTTGGGACCATCAATAGCTGGGAACGGCTTCATAGTGGGGAGGTGGTGGACCAGCAACAGATATTACATGGCAGTAGTCTTATTTATAAGGTGGGGTTTGCCACCTTTGTGCAGTAAAGTCCTACATTATATAATTATCTAAAAATGTTTTAGCGTTTTTTTCCTTCCCTACAACTCTGATCTATGAGGAATTTTGATTTCCCATTTTCAGAAAATGATTCAGGTCCTCATGGTGGTACTTTCAATGGAACAACCGCATTTCTACATCTATATACATAAAAGTGAAAATATGTATATATGTTTATATGTAGGTCCCCTGGTGGTGCAGCAAGTTAAACTACAGAGCTGTTGAACTTGCTGACCAAAGGGTTGGCAGTTCGAACCCAGGGAGTGGGGTGAGCTCCTGCTATTAGGCCCAGCTTCTGCCAACCTAGCAGTTTGAAAACATACAAATGTGAGTAGATCAATAGGTACCACTTCCGCGGCAAGATAATGGTGCTCCATGCAGTCATTCTGGCCACATGATCTTGGAGGTGTCTACGGACAAGTCCAGCTCTTTGGCTTCGAAATTAAGATGAGCATCACCCCCCAGAGACAGATATGACTAGACTTCATGTCAGGGGAAACCTTTACCTTTTATGTTTATATTTTCACATGTTTATAACTCAAATACTTCTATATGGCTCAATGAATCTGGGCCAAAATTGGTACACAAACTAAAAAACTTCATCCCTTTTGATAAGCATCCTTTGATAAGGAGGAAGGTAGTGGCTCTTTCATTCTTACCACCAAAAGCTCAACAGATGGACGTGCGAAAGGCTTGGCTCAAAGCCCTTGGTCAAGTCATTTCTTACCACCAATTCTTAAGTTTATACCCTTAAGATTCATACTTCATGCCCAGCTCATCTGGATGACGTTGAGGAATCTTAAGTGCCTTCGAACCAGTCCTTTGGCATCAAGAGGAAGACTTTGTGTCTTCAATATAGGCAATTGGACTGGGGTTGTGAGTGTTTCGACCTCATAACCATTGAGAAAGAGGTAACTTGGAAGCTACTCAGCTGGAAAACTCCTTGGACCCAAGACAACCAGAGACTGTAATGTATATTTTCTTTACCCCTTTTGAAACATCAAGTTTAATGCCTCTTTGTAAACAATAAAGCCTATTTCGAGTTATCTATAATGTCTTGTTGATCCTTGAGAGTTCTAGTTCTCTAAAGGAAGGCAAGAAGCAATTCCCTGGGGAAAAGTTGCCACGTCCTTGTTTTTTCACTAAGAACTATAGATCCCCAGGCAGCGACGGCACACAATGAGTATTTTTTTCCCTAATAAATAGCATGAGAACATGCCTACCAGGGCAATGTCGAGCATATGCACTAGTATCTTTATAAAATAGCTTGTGTAAAGCTAGTAAAATTCTCAGAAAGCCACAGTAGGACATTTCTGAGTAGAAAAGCCGCAATCTTTTTATAAGCAATTCCCTTTCTTAAAAAAAATAGTTTCCATTTGCTCATATTCCTGACATCTTTAATATCTACTGTTTATGTTGCTACTAAAAAATAAAACGGCAATAATATTCCGTTGGATATTCTTCCAATTTAAGCAATGCCCTTTGATGCGCAAAAGGCTGCTTGGGCTGTCAATCGGAAATATCGATATGATCAGCCCATGTATTTTCTAAGCACCCAACACTCTTCCAAAATGGATTGTTGCCGGGTGTTTCACATATTTTGGTACATACTTCAGCCATATTATTGCAAAGCCTTATTAAACTGTGCAATAAAGTGCGGGGCATTCAGCATAATAGGCTTTCATATCATCAGATGTGCCTGCAGATTTAATAGCAGGTGAATACTGAGCTAGGGCATCAGCAGGACCTTGTGCTTCAAAATGGTATAATCTTCAGCAGTCGCTCACCACTTCCATTCTCTCCCCTGCCCCAACCAGTAGGAAGAAGTATTTAAAACTATTTGTTTTGTTTACAGCAGCAGCTCAAGCTTCTTTAAAGACTAAAAACCGACTGAGCAGAAATAAGCACTTTGCAACATGCATTATCCCCTGCCATTAGGACCAGCTGGGGATTATGGCCATTGAAATAAACCACATAGTCTTTAGCAATGATTCCCAAAGTCTTGTTCACTTGGTGATTTGAACTTCAGCTTCCAGAATCTCTTACCATTGGCCAAAGCGGCTGATGCTACTGGGAGTTGAAATCTAAAACACCTGGCACACCACAGGAATTGAGATGTCCCTTCAGACCAGTGATTCCCATAGTGAGTGAGTGGCAACAATCCTGGCAAAACAGAAGGAGGAGATTATCAATGTAGGATTACATAATTCTCTAAATTGAGCCTGTGGCCCTCCAATTATTTGAGATTCAGACTCCAAGAAGCCCTAGCCAACATCTATATAAATAAAAATGTAATGTTCGTTTGTGGGATTAACATAACTCAAAAACCACTGGACGAATTGACACCAAATTTGGACACTAGACACCTACTAACCCAACGAGTGACCAACACTCAAAAAATTGATTTTGTCATTTGGGAGTTGTAGTTGCTGAGACTTATAGTTCACCTACAATCAGAGCATTCTGAATTCCACCAATGCTGGAACTGAACCAAACGTGGCACACAGGACTTCCATGACCAATATGGGCATTGATGGGCATTGACCTTGAGTTTGGGAGTTGTAGTTCACCTACATCCAGAGAGCGCTGTGGACTCAAACAATGATGGATCTGGATCACACTTGGCACAAATATTCCATATGCCCAAATATGCAGTTTGGGGAAAACAGACCTTAACATTAGGGAGTTGTAGTTACTGGGATTTATAGTTCACCTATAATTAAAGAGCATTCCGAACCCCACCAATGATAAAATTGGGGCAAACTTCCCACACAGAACCCCCATGACCAACAGAAAGGCCACCCAGTCCAACTCCCTTCAGCAGGGCAAGAAAACATAATCAAAGCCCTCCTAACAAAGCCATCGATCTATAGATATTGATAGATATGATTCACACACAGAGAGAGATATAGTATCATAGATTTGAAAGGGACCCCTAAAGAAGAACAATAATATGTTGCATGTTCCAGACAATCTCTACATCAACATTGACAAAGAAACAGCAAGAAATACCATTTACCCACAAGCATAAAGAAATTACATATATTAGAAACCAACACTTTCTCATTACTTCATTTTCCAGATCACTAGACTGGGCCACAGCAATGCGTGGCAGGGGACGGCTAGTAGAATCATAGAATCGTAGAGTTGGAAGAGACCTCATGGGCCATCCAGTCCAACCCCCTGCAAAGAAGCAGTGGGTTCACAGCTTGTTGAATGATGAGGAATTCTGGAAACTGAAGTCCGAAACACATGGAGAGCTGCAGGTTGTGCATGCTTGATCTTAATGAAGGAGAAAACACAATTTTCAGAAATATAGTTGCGATTCCAAAAACAGCCATGTTAGTCTGGATCAGTATGCAATGGGATCTTGTAGCACCTTTGAGGCTGATGCTACATCTCTGGAGTTGTCCCAGATACAGTACAGAGAGTCCATGTACTAGGATGGAAATGCCATGAAACAATTCTGCAATCAATGTGACCAATTGGGCTGCTCCATTGACACCAGTG
Source organism: Anolis sagrei ordinatus (assembly GCF_025583915.1). Classification (NCBI taxonomy): domain Eukaryota; kingdom Metazoa; phylum Chordata; class Lepidosauria; order Squamata; family Anolidae; genus Anolis; species Anolis sagrei. The sequence continues at coordinate 117,844,712 of NW_026847438.1, forward strand.
CCCTGTCTTCCTGAGGGCTGCCACTGTAACCGCTGTTTCACTGGACAACAGGTCCCTGGCCAAGGCTGGCTGACAACATTACTTCTAACGAGGTCAAAAAGACAAGATATCACCCAAGGGTTTTCTGGAAGTTTGGAGTAACTTACAATTCTTTTTATGATGGATTGAAGGTTGGAAGAAGTGCTTCTACTGCAGAACTGGCCATACATCATGTGGACTACTCACAGTGGGTATGAGATGAGTAAATTTTATCCGACCCAGGTCAATACGGGGAGAGTTAAAAAGTTGTGAGCACAAGATTTTCTAGTTCATAACATGCATCTGATAAAGTAGTATTCAGTCTACAAAAGTTTGTGTTACCAGCTTCTTTCTCTCATTCTCAGAGGTTTTACAAGATCCCCTTCCCTGATAATGCTGATCTAATATAGGTTGAGTGCTGGATACTTCCTAAGTTTCCTATACAGCATTTTACTGGAAATCCTGGGAAGTAAAGCCATAAATTAACAGGACTTAAACTTGGTTCCTTCAATGGGCTCTCCCACACTAGCGCAAAGAAGTGAGACCACTCTCATTGGAACTCCTCATTAATAGTTGGTTTTGTTTGTTTGTTTGTTTTTTGTGTCAGAAGTGACTTGAAAAACTGCAAGTCGCTTCTAGTGTGAGAGAATTGTCTGTCGACAAGGACGTTGCCCAGGTGATGCCCAGATGTTTTGATGTTTTATCATCCTTGTGGGAGGTTTCTCTCATATCCCTGTGTGGGGAGCTGGAGCTGACAGAGGGAGCTCATCTGTGCTCTTCCCAGATTTGAACCTCTGATCTGTTGGTCTTCAGTCCTGCCAACACAAGTAGTTGGTGACACTTTGGCTCTGGATCTATTCACAGCCTATTCAGGTTTTCAATGTAGTTTCAATAAGCAATAATTGCGCCTTGGATTAACCTCATTGACTATGATACTGCCTCTGCAACTAGGTAACTAGGGACGTTATGTGCCACCTGAATCACCACAGATCACTGTGGATTACAGCGATCTCAGTCATCGTCCCCCCAGGGGGCATAGGGACCTGTCACCCTGCACTCCTCACCATCCCAACTTTCTTATCACACCGGCCCAGCTTCCTCATCACAGGGAGGAAAGTGTGAACAAGCCGGCTGGTCTTGTTGAAGGCCATTGAAAGACAAGGAGCCTCCCATTGACTGCTGGTGGCAATTTTTGGCAGTGACAGGGTTTTGGCGACAGTTTTGCCATGGAGCTGCCATGGAAGTACTTTTCTGGGGTGTGATGGGAGCCATTAGGTTCTGTTACACAACTGAGAAACACCCGTCACTGCCGCCAAATTTTGGGCTGTGTGAAGAAGTCCTTGGTGTGTGAAACAATCTTTATGGCAACTCAACCAATTATCACCCAGCTGTCATGACACTGTTGGCAACTTGATCAGTCATCATAAAGATCCATTCAGTACCTTTGCTCACTATTGACAGAATTGATTTTGAGAACAAGTATAGATATGTCTTCTTTTTGAAAAGCAGAAATGCTCTGAAAGCTTAATACAAGCTGCAAGGAACACCTCCCCCTCCACCATGGGAGTAAGAAGAGGAAATGGCCAAGGACATAATAGGAACTACAAGTATAGAGTCACAGAATCCCTTGGGTTTTTGTTTTTTTTTTGCAATATACTCTGATTTTTTTAAAAAAAATCACACTGTGCAAATGGAAATGAATGTTGCTGCTAGTACTCAGAATTGCTGCTGAACGGTGCAGGACAACAAAAAAATGTCCTCTGGTTATTTATTTTAAGGAGAATAACTGCAGCAACAAATACAGCAGCTCACAGCATCTGGAGGAACCCAATATTTACTCTGTATGTACATTGTTCAGTAGCTAGATAGGTAGATATAACCACACTACATGATCTGCCTGAACAGATTAAACACTGGGAAACAAGAGAGAAAGAGAAACACATACAGGATTCTGAGGGTGAGGGGTCTCGCAAGAGAAGACAAAACAGTAATGATGGATAAAAAGTCATGCTTTTCTGCAGCCTGGCCAATGTGCGCTGTGAGCTTCCTCTCCTACATACGAGATTATGGCTCAGTACATTTCTCCACATCTTTCTCTGTATTTTTCATGAGGTGCAATTCCTCCCTACTGGCTAGCACTCAGCATTGCAAGAATGCAGCTCATTCTGGTATTCTGGTAGCGTTAGGATTCTGTGTAGATTCCTCCAGCTTTTCTAATCACAATATTAAGGGGTGGGTTCTTAAAAGTAAAATTGTGAAGGCACAATTCCAGACAACTCCAATGAAAGATAGCTTAGAAACCAGAGAAGAAGCATAAACGTTTTCTGATGAGCCGGCACTCAAAAATAATATGCGTGCTCTTGTGTTTTTTAAAAATTCGCTTTTATTTGATGTCTGCTCCATTGGTCTTCCTGCCCCATTTTTGTTTAAAATAATCTTTATTCATTTTCATTAAAACATACAGTAGCTGGGTGGGGAAGTATAGGAGGAGAGGGGGATGGGAAATAGGGTTGGTAGAAGGGGGATAGTGTAGAAAGTTTAGAATAAAAGAGATGCTGTTTGAGGATTACTGGTGGTAGATATTGTGACGGGTGTAGAAAAGAAAGTTAGGGGAAGTACTGTGGGGGAAGGAGGGGGTGTGTGGTTGATATGATTCAGATGGTGACTTCCCGGTATCTTCTGGAGGTGCTTCCTGTTCTTTTGTTCTTGTTTTCTGCTTACTGTTGTCTTTTGACACTTTTCTGCTCTCCCCTGTTTGTTTAATTCCATCTCTTTTCATGTGATTATTTTCATATTTTTTTCCTCTGTCAAGTATATTGTTACTTGTTTCCAATCTATTTCTGTTGATGGAGTGCCCTTTCTTTTTGAGAGTATATAGGTTAGTTTGTCCATATTTCTTATGTCTAGGATCTTTGTTAGCCATTCCTCTTCTTCTGGGGGTTCTTTATCCTTCCAATGTCTTGCATAAATTATTCTGGCTGCTGTCGTTAGTAAGAATAGCAGTTTATCCTTGTTTTTTTCCATTTTTAAGCTATGAATCCCTAATAGGAATGTTTCTGGTTTCCAGGGTATATCTATCTTTAGTATTTTTTGTAGTGATTTTTGTATGCTTTTCCAGTAGTGTTGCGCTTTCGGGCAAGACCACCACAGGTGGTAATATGTCCCTTCTTCTTTTCTGCACTTCCAGCATTTTGTATTTGTATTTTTATTGAATTTCCCTAATCGATGTGGTGTTATATACCACCTATGCTATTTTAAACCAATTTTCCTTGAGTTCCATTGCTTTTGAATATTTTAATTTCTTATTCCATACTTCTTCCCATTCTTCTTTCCTTATCTCTCTTCCTAGATTTTCTTTCCACTTTCTCATATAGGTTTTCCCATTTTCTGTGTCCCCTTCTTCTTCTAGCAGTTTTTTGTAAATCTTTGAGATTAATTTATTGTCGGATTGCATTATTTTATCCCAGAAAATTTGTACCTTCTTCGAATCCTTTTTCTTTGTCTATCTTGAAATGTTCTTTAATTTGTTCATACTGGAACCACGAGATTCTACTGTTTATGTTTTTTAATTCTTGTTGGGTTTTAATCTTGAATTCTCCTCCTTCCTTTTTTATTATGTCTTTGTATCTAGGCCAGTCGTTCCATCCTAATATTCTTCTTTGTGAAGCTTCTAGAGGTGAAAGCCATAATGGGGTTTTCTTATATAATTTGTCCTTATGTCTGTTCCAAACTTTGATTAAAGATGATCGCACGAAATGGTTACCGAAGAGCTTTTCTTTTTTTGCTTTGTCATAACCTGCCCCATTTTTGCTGTTGACCTTCCAAAGCTGTTGGCAACCTGCATGGATTTTTTTTCATGGTTAATCTGGTATCTGTTTGTACTTTAGTCCTTCTTTGGGCCCATCCAGACAGTACCTTTATCCCAGGAGCTCCCGCAGCAGTCAAGAGGGTGGCCAGACTTCGTTCTCAGTAAACCCAGAAATAATCGCAACAAAAGGCAAAAAATGCAAGATTTCAGGGTGTGGAAATACAGTGTGTTCCCTCGCTACTTCGCTATTCGCTTTTAGCAGACTCACTGTTTCACGGTTCAAAAAATATTAATTTAAAATATATATCGCTGTGCTGGTACAACTGTACCAGGAGCTTCAGCTTCATTTTCTTTCTATTGAGTGTTTGCATATATTCCAAGGTTCCATGCATTTTGCAGTAAGGTGGCTTCCCTTCGTTTGCAATTATAGGGCCAATGACCTGTCTATTATTGTTAAGTTTTGGTTCCGCCCCATTTTCCAGGGCTCTGGGAGGGAAAGGGAACCACTTTTAGTTCAGCCTTATAGTGGAAAGCTTAGCTACAGGACGTGGATTAGCTCCATCTGTAGACAAGCTTCGTTTTTCAAAGCATCCGGGGGAAACAGCAGCATCCGGGGGAAACAGCTCCACATATTTCGTGGAAAAGATTCAAAAGAACTCCAGCTGGAGAATCTACAAAGCCTTGGCTGGTAGGTCTACTTGGGTAACCAGAAGCAATTGGAGCCGAGAGTAGAGCCTACACCAGCAAGCATAGAAAGTAGATTGCCTGGGAGGAGTTAAAAAGAGTTTTCCTCTTAAAGAAAAGAAGGAGTTCACGAAGCCAGTTATCTGTCCATTTGGGCAAGTTAAGAAGCATTTGTTTGACTTGTTGAAGATCTGAGAATTGTTTGTTTAAATTGTTGAAGATCTAAGCAATAATAAAGGACTTTGTTAAACTTTTCAAGCATCTAAAGACTTTTGTATAGGAAAATCCTTAGGGTCTCTCTGCCAAGGCAACCCGGCTGGGCACAAAGAGCACGTCCTGTTCAAAAGACAATTATTATAGGCCCAACATGACAGCACAATCACAATATTTTCTCTGTTTCATGGGTTTTTGCCACCACCACTCTCCAAGGTGCTTTCCCTCCTCAGTCCTCTCTCCAGCCTTGAAGGACCTTTCCTTCCTTTCCTTCACTTTATTTATAAGACTTAAAATAGTGTATAACTACTAAAATAATGTATAAATATTAAAATAAATATAGCGTCCCTACATCATGGTTTTTCACTTATTGCGGGAGGTCCTGGAATGTAACCCCCGCAATAAGTGAGGGAACACTGTACTGTTGGTTTTTTTCTGAATATCCGGATATTCACATGTCTGTATGTCCCTGCAATCAGACGTCACAGATATCTCAGGATTATCCACATATCCGCTAATAAGGAAAGCCAAATAAAATCCAGAAATAGGACCCTACTGTTGGATGCCAAAAATACACAATCGACTCTGTCTGGACAGATGGCCAGGCAGCCAGGCTCTAAAAATAGTAGATAGTTACAAAGTTCTGTTCCTGGCTTTAAAATGTGTATTCCTGTTTATGTACTGCTGACTTGGGCAGTAGTGGTTCTACCCCATGAGGTTTGTAAGTGTGGGAGATACTTCATGAAACATCTAGAGAGAACGGGTTTTTTTTTTTGGCCAGGACAAAAAAAACTAAACTTTTGCAGTACACATATATCCAAACATCCTCATATCTGCATCCCACATTTTTTTTAAAAAAACTGCCAATTTCCAGTGGAAGTCCTGCCTCTGGTGGCCATCTTGGAAGCCTCTAAATCTCGGAACAAAACATGACGTCTGGACAACGGAGGCATCAATCCCGGGACCAACACCTGTGTATGTGGACCTCTACTGAAGTCTTAGGATTTTTTGCCCCTATTTAAAACCCGTCATTTAGTGCTGTCTGGAAGCACCCTTCATGACCTCAAAGTAAGTGGCAGGTGATTGGCATGGTGTATTCCATCCTTCCTGCTCCCACAGTCCTTTTTTGTGCCATCCTATATGATAACTGACTGACCTACCAAGCAGTTGGGGAAGCAGTTAAACTTCTAAGAACTTAGCATGCTGTCGCAGAGAAGCTGGTGTGCATGATTTCCAGCTGTGCCTTGATCTAGCTCAAGGCTGTGTCCTGAGTTTCTGAGAAGCAGATGGCAGCAGCATACATGAACAAAAGATATAAGTAGGAATTTCTATCCTGGGCTGAAAACAACCCAGCTGCCTGTGGCTTGGCATTTCTCAGTATCTCTGGAAAGCAGCCCAAGACAGAAGAACCTGCCACTGGTCACTGAGAATGTGTGTCTTTTGTTTAGAGGTCTAGATGTCTGCTTCCATTCACTGGCTGGATCTACATTGCCATATAATGTGGTTTCAGAATGCAATTCAACTGCATTGAAATGGATTATATGAATCTACACTGCCATATATGTTGGAGTTCTTCCTGTGATTGTGTTTCAGGGTCAGGGTGCTTTGGATGTTGGCGTTTTGCCCATATCTGTGGCAGGCATCCTCAGAGGTTGTGAGGTCATTTGGAAACTCATAACCTCTGAGGAATCCTCTGAGGATGCTTGCTATGGATGTAGGTGAAACATCAGGAGAGAGTGCTTCTGGAGAATGGCCATGCAGTCCAGAAAACTCACAGCTACTCAATGATTCCGGCCATGAAAGCCTTCGACAACACATAGTCAAAATACTATTTTTCTTAAGCTCTGACAATTACCTATGCTCCTTTGACATATTTTGTTATGTCATCTGATTTGGAAAATTCTTGTTGACCCAAAGTGTAATTAAAGTCATACAATTTTATGTTGTAATTTTTTATTATGAATTTGGCCCGCCCACTGTGTTTGATTTTCCATTATGTTATTTTGCACTATTTATTTTACTTGAATTGCTTATTTATTTTATTGTGATGTTATTTTTGTTGTTTACATTTTATTTTGCTGTAATGTATCGCTGGGCTTGGCCTCATGTATGCCGCTCCGAGTCCCCTTTATTATTGTTGTTATGGGGCCTCCGGTGGCGCAGTGGGTTAAAGCACTGAGTTGCTGAGCTTGTTGACCAAAAGGTCACAGGTTCAAATCTGGGGAGCGGCGTGAGCTTCCGCTGTCAGCCCCAGCTTCTGGCAACCTAGCAGTTCAAAAACATGCAAATATGAGTAGATCAATAGGTACCGCTCCGGCAGGAAGGTAACGGTGCTCCATGCAGTCATGCCGGCCACATGACCTTGGAAGGATATACAGACAATGCCGGCTCTTCAGCTGAGAAATGGAGATGAGCACCAACCCCCAGAGTCAGACACGACTGGACTTAATGTCAGGGGAAAACCTTTACCTTACCTATTATTATTATTATTATTATTATTATTATTATTATTATTATTGGGTTGTTGGTTTTTTCAGGCTATATGGCCATGTTCTAGAGCAGTGGTTCTAAACCTGGGGTCCCAAGATGTTTTTGACCTTCAACTACCAGAAATCCTAACAGCTGGTAAACAGCTGGTAAACTGGCTGGGATTTCTGAGAGTTGTAGGCCAAAAACCACTGTTCTAGAGGCATTCTCTCCTGACGTTTTGCCTGCATCTATGGCAAGCATCCTCAGAGGTAGTGAGGTCTGTTGGAACTAGGAAAATGGGTTTATATATCTGTGGAATGACCAGGGTGGGACAAAGAACTCTTGTCTGTTGGAGCTAGGTGTGAATGTTTCAACTGACCACCTTGATTAGCATTTGATGGCCTGGCAGTGCCTAGGGCAATCTTTTGTTGAGTGGTGATTAGATGTCCTTGATTGTTTCCTCTCTGTAAGACTGTTTCAATCAAATGCTAATCAAGGTGGTCAGTTGAAACATTCACACCTAGCTCCAGCAGACAAGAGTCCTTTGTCCCACCCTGGTCATTCCCAGATATATAAACCCATTTTCCTAGTTCCAACAGACCTCACTACCTCTGAGGATGCTTGCCATAGATGCAGGCGAAACGTCAGGAGAAAAATTGCCTCCAGAACATGGCCATATAGCCCGAAAAAACCTACAACAACCCATGGATTCCGGCCATGAAAGCCTTCGACAATACATTATTATTATTATTATTATTATTATTATTATTACAATCCAACATGAAACTACAAACAAAAGAAATGGCAAAATGCCTCAAGCCCACCGTTGAAGCTTGCGTCGTGTGAAGGATACCATGGGTTGCCATTTCTTAAAAGTGTCGAAATGCTGATTTTAGTCTGTGATGAAGTCGTGGGTCTGTAATATGAAATAATAACCATTCTTTTGACCATGTTGGAAGTCTGATGGAAGAAAAGAATGGTACTTATTAGCATCACTGCCTGGCCCAATTGCCTGCTCAGGCTGAAACAATTCTGTTATATGCTGCTTTGTCTCATGATGAAGATGGGGTGCGGGACAAGAGAGAGAGCCTTAGCATGCCACACTCGGGTTAGGCAGCATTCCATGAACAACGGAGCTATTCCTGCCGAGGATTTGGAATCGCCAGAAGCTCACTGTCTGTGCCAATGTCTCTTCCTGCCACTGAATGAGGTGTGAATAGTCCCATCCTTCAGTGCTAGAAACACAAGACTTTCCTAGTTAAAAAGGGAGAAAGTAAGGTTTGAAACTGGCTAGGCAGACCTTATGTCATAGATATATTCTACCTCTGGCAAGCTATAATATTTGGGGTGGAGTGAGTGTTAAAAATGTTGTGATTTTAGACTCCATTGAGCTACAAATATTGATCCTAGCTAGGGAAGGAAGGCAGACCAATAAAATCATAACCTGCCATATTCCAGGGCAGGATCCTATATTCAGTTGGCACTGCCAGAAATGACTGCCTCCCACCTTGCATAGGGCAGTTGAGGGGGCCCTGCAGTTTGCCCTACTAAGTCGCACAGCCGCCGCTCTCCTTAGGCCGCTCTCTTTAGGTCGAACAGATGCCCACCCGACTGGCAGTCAGCAGGGACCTCCTCCCCCTCCCGGACTCCTCCAGGAATGCAGACTGCAAAGGGATTCCGCCATAGCACTAAGAAGCAAAAGGCCTGGCAGCACGTCTAACACTTAGAGAATTAGCTCTGCATCATTTGGCGTTTTCTGCTCTACTAATTTTTGGTCCATTCCTGGAATGTGGCTTTTTAATGTTGCACTTTAAAGAACCAGCATCCCAGCGATACAGATTTTGGAAGGAGATATTTATGAAAGGGGAAAAAAAATCACACTCTGCTTCTCTTCACTGTCACTGTTATTTTGATGTTATTATTTGCTGTTTTATTTTATTTTATTGTACTGTAATTTTGGGCTTGGCTTTATGTTAGCTGCCCTGAGATGGGGAGATGGTGGCGGGGTATAAATAAAGTTTATTATTATATTATTACTAGCTGTACCCACCACGCATTGCTGTGGCCAACCTTCCCTCCCTCTTTCTCTCCTTCTTTCTTTCTCTCCTTCCTTCCCTTTTTTTTTCTTTCCTCTCTTTCCTTCCTTCTCTTCCTCTTCCCTTCTTTCCCCCCTTTTCTTTCCCTTCCGCTTTTTCCCCTTTCTTCCTTCTCTACCTATTCTTGGACTGCAACTCCCAGCAGTCCTCCTGATCTATCTATCTATCTATCTATCTATCTATCTATCTATCTATCTATCTATCCATCTCTATCTAATCTATCTATCTGGAGGATTGCTGGAAGTTGCAGTCCAGGAATAGGAAATTGGAAATATGCCAGGATTGGGATGCTCTCAAAGAAATCCATGGAGAAGAAAGCTTGCATCTTGGAAGCAGTGCATTTGGAGCATCCTCCTCTCCTAAAGGGCCTGGTCTAGGGGATGTTGGGAGCTGTAGTCCAGAAGAGAGTGTGGATATGTTATTGTGTGTTTTGTTTGCCAGGGGGAGTCATTTTTGCACATGCTCTGTAGTGTCTTTTTGCTTTTTTTGGCTTCTTAAGTCCCTTCCGCTGTGTTTTTCAGTGTGTTTATGAGTGATGGTCACTCGTTGGCCTGATAGGTGTCTTGTGTCCAAATTTGGTGTCAATTCGTCCAGTGATTTTTGAGTTATGTTAATCCCACGAACTAACATTACATTTTTATTTATATAGATTATTATTATTATTATTATTATTATTATTATGTCCCAATTTTTTTTTGGAGTCTCAGAGGAAAAATTCAAATAAGATATTTCTCTCTTTCCCTTTGAATGAACAAAATGTTTCTTAAAGTTTTGTTACAGCTAATATGCAATGTTTATTTGTTTATTTATTTATTTCATATACTTGTACCCCACCCTTCTCACCCTCGAGGGGGGACTCAGGGTGGCCTCACAGCAAACACCATTTGATGCCATCATAATGATAAGAACAATCACAAATTCATTAAAACAAAGCATTACATAAACAGTTGTTAAAACATGCTGTGGTGAAGTGTGAATTTTAACCTACACTTATGTAAAATTATAGATAGGTGTTTAAAAAGGGTAAGTATTTAAAATAGCATAACTGGGGGGATGGTAGCCAGCTCAGCTCACTCTGAGCTGGGTTGCCATGGAAAAAGGGGAGTAGCCAACTGTCATTTGGCAGGGCAGGCATTTTTAAAAACGGTCAGTCTGTAGGCAGAGAACTGCAGGGAAAGGCTTGTTCTATTATGTTGAGAACCAGGAAAGCAATCTGTAGTCAGAGAACTACAGAGAAGGCTGATTCTACTGTGTTGAGAATCAGGAAGGCAGACTGTAGTCTGAGAACTGCAGGGAAAAGCTGGTTCTGCTGAGCTGAGAATCAGAAAGATTTAGGCTTTTAGCCTGTGAGGTTTAGATAGGTCAAGTTGACTTATTTAGATTAGTAGTTAGTGTATAAGCAAAAAAGGGGGAGAGAAACCCAGTAAGCATCTTTACTGCAACAGAAATAACATAGGGAAAGAATAGGCTAGTGCTTGAAGTGATCTGTTAAGGAAAGAAACACAAATAAGTTTAAAACCTGTCTAGTGGAAGGAACAGTACTCTTAAGAGTTGTTTTATGAAATGTTATAAATGTAACCTCTAAAGAAATGTGCTTCTAAAAGTTAAGAAACATTGAAACCATCAAGCTTCTTCTATACTTCAATAAACTTGTTACAGTTTCTTTTAAAGCTAAGTCTCTGTTACGAATACTTTCAAGTCAAGCCGTGCTACTTATTGAAGAAAGACCAAATCAATATTACAAGCTATTAGCTGTGTTATCAATTTTTTAATCCATTATAAATAGTAGGAGACCCTGACAAATCAATGACGTCCCTACTACTGCTTCTGGTGGCATCGTTACACATGCCAATTAAAATCTGGGTCCGGGTCAATTCATTGTCACTTTGAAATTGCTTATGTCTTCTTCATACAAGCTGCTATTCAATGGTCAAACGCAAGGTCCCACAGCCAAGTCTTGAGTTTCTTTCTAAAGGACAGGAGGGAGGTGGCCAATCTGATGTCTTTGGGGAGGGAATTCCACAGACAGGGAACCACTGTTGAGAAGGCCCTATCTCTCATCTCCACCAATCGCATTTGCGAAGGCGGTGGGATCGAGAGCAGGACCTCTCCAGATGACCTTAAACTTCGTGATGATTCATAGTAGGAATGTTACCAATCTTCTTAACCCACATCAAAAACTGTGAAGTTAGGACAAAGACATCCTATTTGTTGTGGCTCAGTCTGAGCCTGAGCTTTTTGAGCCTGAGTTTCCTCAGGATGAGGAGGATGATGGGTTACAGATTTCTGAACATGTCCCTGTTGTTGATGCAGACATTGTTGATACTGAAGACGAGGTGGCGTTTCAGCTTCCCAGGGCAAGGAATTTGGTTTTAGAAGATTCATAGCTGCAGGTGGAGGAGGCAACCGCTCCATCTGTGAGCTCAGTGCCTGTCGATTCTCAGGCTGCCCAGTCCCAGGATAATGAGTTATTTGGCCTTGAAGGTTCTGGGGATTTAGTTAGGGAGGATCGTTTGCAATTAAGGGTATGCCAAAGTGCTTGGCTTGCTAACAAATGGGAGGTTCGAGGTCAACGCAGTACTTTCATGCTAGGAAAGAATATTTAACGATCTGATTGAAGTCAACCCTTGGTCAGTGCAATTTTGCTTACACCCTGTTAACTTCTCTGGAATTGCCTCAGCTTTTGGGGAAAGGTTTTGGCTCTTTGGGACTTTGGTTTTGATCTTGGTTTCTGGGGACTTTGTCATGCTTCCATGGATTCTAGTTTGACCAATGCTTGTGTATTATACTTCATGTTATTTGCCTTTGGATCTTGGAAACTCTGCCTTTGCATTTAAGACTTTATTTTGGCTATTGAACTTTTGCAACCTTATTTCTATGTTTATGATTCTGCTTTTTCTTAAAACTACAAAACCTGCAGCCTTGGTGTGTGGTGGTGTTCTGAGCATGTGAATCTATCCTGAGTTGCGACACTATTGCACTTCTAGAAACATTTGTTTAAAAGTATTTTGAAGCTTCTTTGTTTCTTTTTTCATGTTGTTAATCAATCCTGGAATCAATCCTTCTGCTCCTCTAACATCAAATTAGAGTTCCTGGTTTCCTGGGGAGGGCTCCAGCCAGAACTTAATAGAAACAAAGCACAATCCTTAGACACAAGACCTGGTTAGCCATCCAAGTATTAACAGGTTTTTCAGCGCTTTCTCCCACGCTGAGCCTGCTATTTGTTTTACGCTGTGTTTTGTGGGGTGAGGCCAAATAAACCTGTGTTCAGGTCTTGAAAGGAAGATTTACATTGTTTTGTCACAGCAGTTATTTGGAGGGGACCTTGACAAATACGAAGTAAGACAATGCATATAATGGCAATATATATAAAGGGCTCTGAACAATTTCCTGTAAGTACTCGTTCCCTTTGTTTCCAGGAGCTCTTGCTTCATCACTCTGAACAGGCAGCTTCTGTAGCCGGAGCTGTTGCTAAGAAACACAAGTTCTTCCAAAGCATGTGCTACTTGCTACAAACCCCATCACCACAAATAGGCGAAAATAGACTGGAAATTTGAATTTTTATTATTAAATCTACAAATCTTAAAGTACCTATTGTGCATCACACATACACATGCTCCTTTGAGAAATCCCCGTTTCTCTTTCAAAGTCACTTTAATAGTTTCCCTATTTGTTTCTTGTGTCTTCCATTTTTAGCTCTTCTGTCTGCAGTGTGCAAAGAAACCAATAGCAGGAAAACCACATCTGAATGGTGCACTTTAAGGGGAAAAAATAACTTCATAGCATCCAGGGATGTGTCTGTTTTATGCATGAGCGCAATTAGATGCTCTCTAGTTTTTGCATTTTAGCATATTTTTCTCCACAGGAATATACAGATGGTCCACTGTTGTTCCAGAGTAAGATTCCAGGATGCCAATGGCAATATATATAAAGGGTATCCTGGAAGAACCAATCAATTACAAAACTGGCACAGCCCAAAATATCCACCTAGAAAAGGGCCACCATTAGACACGTAACCAATGGAAGTTCCCATATACCAAACCACTGGATCCCATCAATATTGTTGATGGCTTTAAATAATATTGAATGCAGCCATACAGCCTGGAAGCCATGCAACACTCCACCAAAATTTGTGCATGAATTAATGAGATGCCCAACATATTTAGAATACAATATTACTTTCCTACATGGCTGTGGTGGCACAGCGGGTTAAAACACCTAAGCTGCTGAACTTGTTGACTGGGGTGACCAGGATGGGGTGAGTTCCCACTGTTAGGCCCAGCTTCTGCCAACCTAGCAGTTCAAAAACATCAATAGGTACTGCTTCGACAGGAAGGTAATGGTGCTCCATACAGTCATGCTGGAAACATGACCTAGGAGGTGTCTATGGACAACACTGACTCTTTGGCTTAGAAATGGAGATGAGTACACTCCCCAGAGTCCAATTCGACTTAATGTCAAGGGGAAACCTTTACCTTTACTATTGCACTCCTTGCAAGATAGCCAACAAAACCCAAATTATGATACTATTAAATAATCCTCAATTGGTGGACCATAAATGTGTCAAGATAGCTGTTGCACTCCAGGACAGGAAAAGCCCTCTGACTGTAAACACCACACCGTTGATTGGAAAACAATCTTTTTATTGAAAATAATTAAATCCCTTTTTCCTAATTCCAACAGACCTCACTACCTCTGAGGATGCTTGCCATAGATGCAGGCGAAACGTCAGGAGAAATGCCTCTAGAACATGACCATATAGCCCGAAAAAACCTACAACAACCCAATTAAAAAGCAGCTAATAAAAAGCACTTTAAAGAAATAGGTAAATCCAATTAGGTAAGAAAATAAGCAGGAGCAAAAATAGTCCAGGGTAAAGTTTAGCAAAGTCCATAAACACAAAGTCCACACTTTGAGAATATAATTCAGGAAAACAGGAAACATTAATCCAAGGCACGAGTAGATGTTCATACAATCCAAGAATCCAAACCATGAAACGAGAAATACTTAGACAAGAATCTTCCAAGCACGGCTTCCATAAAACAAGGACAAGAACTACACTTGATTCCAACAATGCTTCATCTGACTATATTTCCCATACTTGGAACTTTTATCCCCTTGTGAAACTATTCCACACACTCAGGGATTCGTTTCACTTTATTTGAGATCCCCTTATCTTTTTCTGTTGGAGCCTGGCAGAATGCCGAAGGCACTGTTTGGCCTGTGCATTTTGACTAATTTCCTTTCGCCTATCTATTTGCTCATTAAGTTTTGCAGCTGGGCCAGGTGCCCAGTTGTTTTCAAGCCCCAAATCCTGGGAACTCTCTGGTAACAATTCAGGGAGTATACTATCATCCCCACACCCTTCAGGGACATTCTCATGAGATACTACACTTTGCACAGGGGTCTCCTGGTCCTTCTCTGCATCAGTATCATTGACCAAACCATTGCAATCTTCAAATTCATTGGCATCACTTCTCACATCCAAAGCACCCTGATCCTGAAACACAGGCTGAACTCCAACAATAGCCATCCAACACAATATCTCTTCAGGAATATTGCAAAAGCTGAAGGACTTCCAATGGTACATAGAAAAACCGACGTACAATATTCATATAGATTTCCTTCAAAAAATCACGATGCCTTATGGCAGGCTCAGCTCACAGTGTTCTGTGAAGAGCTAGATGTTCATGCACTCAATAAAAACAAACTGCTTAAGAGTCTAGGAATCATATAGCAAACTGTCTACCAGTATTTAAAAACTCTAAAATTAAACAGTATAAAATTTTAACAGTAAATAAAAAACAATATTCAAATACAGGGGAACTCCAGACAAGAAACAATCAAGGACAGCTAATCATCTCTCAACAAAGGATTCCCCCAGGCAGTAACAAGCCACACCTAAAAACTGTCAGACCATCAAATGCTAATCAAGGTGGCCAATTGAAATATTCACACCTAGCTCCAACAGGCAAGAGTTCTTTCTCCCACCCTGGACTTTCCACAGATATATAAACCCAATTTTCCCCTTTTCCAACAGACCTCTCAACCTCTGAGGATGCCTTCCATAGATGCAGGCGAAATGTCAGGAGAGAATGCTTCTAGAACATGGCCATACAGTCCTTTAGCAAAATGCAAAATTCCTAGCCTAGAGAGAACACCTAGATAGCGTTCATTAAAAGGAAATTAACTGAACTCCCACAAAACCACGTTTAAAGACATCTTGTCGCAGTGCTCCCATACATTTTCCAGAGCAAACTGGATTTATTTGGAAAGAGATGAGGCACAACAAGTGGCTTTCTTTTTCTCTATCATACCCCATAAACTGCTTAGATCCAGTTTGGGATATCGCAATTCTAGGTCATTTGTAGTCATAGCGGTATAATCCATATATGAATGGAAATTGTGAAAAAAGAACTATCACAATAATTCCTGTTATTCTTGACCCCATACCCTCTTCATTTGAGACTGTTGTCCCATTGCGAACAGTAAACTAATAAACAGCAACCCAGCAAACTAATAGCTTTCCTTGCTAGTATAGGTGCCATTTGTTGTTCTTGCATTTTGTTGTGTGTCATTATACTGTTTAATAAGCTCCCTTAATTATAAAGTTGACCTTTAGGACTATTTTCCATCTTATATTACAGAAAGGATCCCTAGAGCCTGCCTCTAAGTTCTTCTCTGAGCCTAGTAGGTACTCTAGAGTGAGCATGCTGTATTAAATAAAATGTATGTTTCTGGCCACTGCGGTTAAAGACCACATTGGAGAGGCTGTTTTGTCTCTCCCTTGGGTTCTCTTCCTTGTCCTCTTTCCCCTCTTCTCTTCCCACCACTTGGCTAAGCATCTTCACTTCTGATCTGTCTGTCTTATTCTCACACATCCTTACCCCAATACCCTCATGCATATGGGATATATTGAGTATGGTGATCAGATCATGATATGAATAAACATAACAGTTTAAATAATGCACCAGTAAGGCCTTTTTGCGAACCACCATGAGAATTTCGGGGGGGGGGGGCTGAAGCCCCCCGAGCGGCCCCCCCCCCCCGGCTACATGCCTGTAGCCAGTTGATAAACGGTTCCGGCCCAGCTTATCTATCCGAACGCACCTCTTCCTATGAACCTTCTAGGAAGTTGAGATCATCTGAGGAGGCCCTGTTCTCGATCCTGCCTGCCTCTCAGGTGCGTCTGGCAGAGATGAGAGACAAGGCCTTCTCTGTGGTGGCCCCTCGGCTGTGGAACTCCCTGCCTAGGGATATTAGATCGCCCTCCTCCCTCCTGACCTTTTGGAAAAAAGTGAAAACCTGGCTCTTTGAGCAAGCATTTGGAACTTCAGCATGACCAGATAAACTCAAATTGAAATATGAACAAGGAACAGCTAAGACGATGTAAATGGATGAGGAATTGAACAGGAAGACATAGATTTATAATAGTTTTATAATTTTTATTGATTTTATTGCTTTTATGGTTTTTACATGTATTATGATGTGATTTCTTTGCTTTTAACCGATGTATGTATTTATATATGTGTTGTTACTCTGTTGTTATTGTGTTTTGGTTTTACCTTATTGTAATATGCTGTTGGGCTTGGCCTCATGTAAGCCACCCCGAGTCCCCATTGGGAAGATGGTGTCGGGGTATTAAATAAAGATTATTATTATTATTATTATTATTATTATTATTATTATTATTAGGCATCTAATTGTTGGCGATTTTAGTCACCTTCAGGCTAAAATGGGCAGGATAAAAGTGAAGAAAATAAATAAAAATAAATAGATAGCAAGTTGCTTTTCAGCCTACTTGACAAAGTTGTTCTGGTGAAAAAATCAGAAGGAAAAAGACCTCTGTACACTCCCTTGAACTTGCTGGAGAAAAAACAGGATGTAGATTTACAGATAAATAGTACATCCCACTCTGCCCACAGCAATAGCAGTCTAGTGCTGCTCTGCTGTGTTTTGAATTTTTGCAGTATTCCTCTTCACAATAGATTGATCATATCCCAGGACAAAGCATGTGGTTGAAGATAAACATGAGGTTTCATGTGGAAAAATCTTTTTTTATTAACTTGGGGTTAAAAAAAATATAAACTCTGAAGGGCTGCATTCATAATGACATCCCTCAAGGCATCACATAAAGCATTTTGACACCAGGGATCTTGCCCTGATTATGAGCATCCTTCATCATTAAACATTAATGTACAAGTTGCTTAGATGTTGGCTAAAGAATTATTCAACTTAATAACTATCCAGCTCTGTCAATGGGCTCAGAGAAATCTATTTCTCCCTCCAGTGGTTGCATTCTTTCCAGTTGGAAGAATGGCAACATTAACACAAGCCACTGGGAATTTCCAGCTTGAGTGTCATTTTGCTCCTCATAATAATAAGGGAAGCACCAGCACTAGAAAACATAATGTGCTTGGGCACGAGCATATTATATTGGGATGGAGATGAGGAATCAGCGCAAGGAAATGAAATTCAACATAGAGAATTCCATCTGAGGACTGGCACTGAGTTCCAACCATCACTGTGCTTGCTATTTTTCATGCTGACGCTCTGCATCAAGCCTCCTTGCTTTGCCTATGAAAGTTTTAAAACAATGCCTTACCCTGAATGCCATGCAAACCCCTTTAAAACTATACAGACAAAAACTGGATATTGAAAGGGGGTTCGTTCAAAGGTCCATGGGACTGCATTGCAGAGATTAGATCAATGTTGTAGCCTGGTAATCCTGGACACTATCTCTTGTTTGACTGTGTGGATCATAATAAATTGTGGCAAGTTCTTGGTCATATGAGGATACCAAGCCACCTTGTCTCTCTCCTGAGGAATCTGTATAAGGACCAAGTAGCAACCAAGGAGCCCCCGGTGGCGCAGTGGGTTAAAGTGCTGAGCTGTTGAGCTTGTTGACCAAAAGGTCGCAGATTCGATTCCCAGGAGCAGCGTGAGCTTCTGCTGTCAGCCCTAGCTTCTGCCAACCTAGCAGTTTAAAAACATGCAAATGTGAGTAGATCAATAGGTACCGCTCCAGCGGGAAGGTAACAGTGCTCCATGCAGTCATGCCGGCCACATGACCTTGGAGGTGTCTATGGACAATGCCAGCTCTTTGGCTTAGAAATGGAGATGAGCACCACCCCCTAGAGTCAGACACGACTGGACTTAATGTCAGGAGACAACCTTTACCTTTACCTACAGCAACAGTAAGAACTGACCATGGAACAACAGACTGGTTCAAGATTGGGAAAGGCATATGGCAGGGTTGTATACTCTCACCCAACCTATTCAACCAACTTGTATGCAGAACACATCATACAATGTGTGGGGCTTGATGAATGCAAGGCTGGGGTGAAAATTGCTGGAAGAAACATTAACAACCTTAGATATGCAGATGATACCACTTTGATGGACGAAAGCGAGGAGGAGCTGAAGAGCCTTCTAATCGAGATGAAAGAAGAAAGTGCAAAAGATGGGTTGCAGCTAAACATAAAAAAACAAAAATTATGGCAACAAAAATGGAGGGAGAAAATGTGGAAGTAGTGACAGACTTTGTATTGTCGAAGGCTTTCATGGCCGGAATCACTAGGTTGTTGTAGGTTTTCCGGGTTATATGGCCATGTTCTAGAGGCATTTTCTCCTGACGTTTTGCCTGCATCTATGGCAAGCATCCTCAGAGGTAGTGAGGTCAGGGGTAGTGAAAATGCCTTTAGAATATAGCCATATAACCCGGAAAACCTACAACAACCCAGACTTTGTATTTCTAAGTGCAAAGATTACTGCAGACTGCAGCCAGGGAATCAGAAGATGCTTACTTCTTGGGAGGAGAGCAATGACCAATCTCGATAAAATACTGAAGAGTAGAGACATCACATTGCCAACAAAGATCCGCATAGGAAAAACAATGGTATTCCCTGTAGTCACCTACGGATGTGAGAGCTGGACCATAAGGAAGACTGAGCGAAGGAAGATAGATGCTTTTGAACTGTGGTGCTGGAGGAAAGTTCTGAGAGTGCCTTGGACCAGCAGAAGATCCAACCAGTCCATACTTCAAGTAATAAAATCTGACTACTCACTGGAGGGAAGGATATTAGAGGCAAAGATGAAGTATTTTGGCTACATAATGAGAAGACAGGAAAGCTTAGAGAAGACAATTATGCTGGGGAAAATGGAAGGAAAAAGGAAGAGGGTGCAACCAAGGGCAAGATGGATGGATGGCATCTTTGAAATGACTGGCTTGACCTTGAAGGAGCTGGGGGTGGTGATGGCTGACTTCGAGCTCTGGCATGGGCTGGTTCATGAGGTCATGAAGAGTCGGAAGCGACTGAACAAATGAACAACAACATCTCTTGTTTCATTTTGGATTGTCTCATCATAGGGTTTTCACAGAAAAGGATATTCGAAAGCTGTTCATCGTGCCTCCTTCTGCATAGTACTTAAGAAGTATTACCTATGATGCTACTGCCATTGTCTCGGAGAGATCCTCTATCAATGTCACATCCCACTGCCGCTGCCCAGTAAATTTAGCCTGTGTTTACAGAACTATAAGTGAAATCAATGTCTTGACTACATAAAAGAGCTTGCTGGATACTAGAGATGACAACACTTAAGGAAATGAATGAGGGTCATTTGGAGGAAGATTTAGTAATTTGGAAGAAGATCAAGTAATTTTTGAAGAAATAGATAGGAAAGTAAAAAATTGCTGAGGGAGGCGTTAAACCAGATCAGCATAAAAAGAAATTGGAGGAGACCTCTTGGAGAAACTTTAAATATAAGGTTGGAGAGTCCAGCCAGAAGGATATGGATGAATGTCAAAGTGGAACAATAGTTTCTAAAATGGATTCAGATGGCTCTGAACTCTCAGAGAAAGAAGATCTGGCTTTTAGGGAAAAAAATTAAAATCATGGTTCTGGGACCAGGCCTTTGGACAGTAGATGTATGTAGCACTTTAGAGGGACATTGACTGGAACGGCGATTCGACTGACAAGACTGTTTCATTGTTTTAATGATTGTTGATGTATTGTTTTAATTATGATTTATGTTTAATTGTGGTTTTACTATTGGAATTGTTTGTATTGGCATTGTATCGGTGCCCAATGGAAGGCATTGAATTTTGCCATAATTTATGTGTAAACCGCTTTGAGTTCTCCTAGAGGTGAGAAAGGCGGTATATAAATATTGTAAAATAAATAAATAAATAAATAAAACATCTGGAGAAACCTGCTGAGATAATGGGATCAAATAGAGAAAGGAATGTAGCTTCGGAGAACTCGATCAAGACCAAAATATTTTACAACCTTATAGAAATTGTGATCTCGAAGTTTAGAGGAACCTTTGAAGGGGAGAAGAAAGGTTAGAAGAATGGCATCTCCCCTTATGAACCATCTAGAACTTTAAGATCGTCCGGAGAGGCCCTGTCTCGATCCCGCCTTCATCACAAGTACGTTTGGCGGGGACGAGAGACAGGGCCTTGTCTGTGGTGGCCCCTCGGCTATGGAATGCCTTCCCTAGGGGTATCAGATTGGTTCCCTCCCTTTTAATTTTTCGGAGAAAAGTTAAGACATGGTTGTTCCTATGTCAGTTGCTATACAAAGGTATAGCAACTGATATAGGAAATGAAATGACTAGATGATGGAATTGGACAATGCTTAACAAAGATGTTGGTTTTATTGTGCTGTTGTGGCTTTATATTGTGTTTATGTTTTTAATTTGTATTTTGGTATTATGTGTACTGATTTGTTGTAAACCGCCTTGAGTCACCGATAGGCTGAGAAATGCGGTATACAACTACAGCAAATAAATAAATTAATTAGAGTTAGCATTTCATCCAGAAGTTGAAGTCAATGTGGAAGCAGACAGCGCATCCAGGATCAAGATGAACAGTATCCATCCATTAGATAATGTACTCAGCAAAAATCTTTTTAGTTTGGATGATTTTTAGAACGGCTGAGATTGGGAGATTTTGTGTTAAATATAAACTGTTTAGGAGACCATATATTATTTTGCTATCTGATATGGGATGCTGGATCTATCTGTCTGTCTGTTTGTGGAGATTAATGAGTTTTGTATATAAATTTGTTTGGAATCTATGCTGGAGCTGTAGATAAATGGAAGAGCTGCCTCATTAGAAGAAGAAATAATTTATTATCTTAGATTTTTTATTATGATAGATTGCCTGTTAAAAGAGATTGACTTCGGGAGTTAGCCTAATCCTTTGGTTAATTATGCTATCTGATAAAGATTAATAAGATTAGCAGTATGATTTGTTAACATTACTAACCTTTTATTGACATTTTCTAGAATATAAGTATATGTTTTGATAAGCTTTGATTTTGTTTATTAGTAGGCAAATTCTAAAGAGAGGAAGATGGTAACTATGATAGATGAAAGAGGTGTCTGATTATAACTGATTATATGCTGAAAAGAAGATGAGCAGTCACTACTATCTTTCGGCATCTTTTCTTTTCCCTTTTGTTCTTGTCTTATGCTGTTTTTCGTCTTGTGCTTCTCTCTTTTGTTATTTTTATTATATGTTGATATTATTCTATTTTATGTAAATAAAATAGATAATAAAATGTGACTCACTAGAAAAAACCCATTATTTTTGGTAGGATAGAAGGAAAAGCACATTACAGGTATGTAGATGTCATATGTTCTGCAGTTGATGGTGCTTGGTGATGGAAGGGTTAATGTAAGTATTAGTTCTAAATGGGTTAGTAATCTGTAAGTGGGAGTTCATGGGTGAAAGCATTTAGGGGTGGAGGTGTGCAGGAGATGGGTTGCAGCTAGGTGTTACTGGATTTAAGGAGCTAACCTTGAGACTGATCTTTGAGAGAAAAGTATTGTCATATTTTGGTGGTGGATGCTGCTGGTTTTTCCCCCAGGTCTGTTGGATTTGGTATCCTGACCTGTCTCCTGTAATCTTGGAACCTTGGAACCTTTGGACTGGCTTTTGACTACGGTATAGACTCTTGATCCCTGGACTCTGTTATTGAACTCTCGGCATTTGACCACTGGACTGGACCCTTTTGATTACGGAGTTGTTTTTGCTATCACTTTCTGTTTATTCTGTGGCTGGGTGCTATCTTTATGTTTTATGTTTAGTCTACACAGCCAGCAAGTAAGTGCTGTTTTAATTAAACTGTTTGACAAAACTGGGAGTTTGGTTCATCTCTACCTAAATAAGGTAGAGCCCTGGCAACGTGACAGTAGACTCCATCAAGGAAGTCTCAGTAGTGAACAGATTGTAAATGACAGGGTGACTTAGGGCCTCATCAAAAAGGCCAGGCAAAGCACCAAGAAAGGAGAGGGACAACTCCTTCTCAGCAATGCTTTCCCCATCACATGTGGGAAGTGGTGCCCTCCCAGGAAGACCTCGTGCTGGCAACACAGGAAGCTTCCTGTGCTATGAGGAAAGCATCCAGTGATGGCTTCACACCGGTTGGAGGCATGTCCTCCAGCAAAAGTCACATGACTTCATGTGTTGGCCAGCATGGGGTTCCGTCCATTAGATGGGATGAAAGTGTCCTATGAAGCTAAATTCCCCCCATTTTATGAGATCATAACAGGTTTCTCATTCACAGGGTTGATAAAAGTTGAATTAACAACAATAATTTTAGAAACTAGAGTTATAGTGATTCAATAGTCATTTTCCATGCTCAATAAATATCAGGGTAGATGTATTTTGTGCTACTCATGTTTTTTTTTAATGTCAGAGATGTTTTCCATAAGACCAAATTATTATTATCAGTAGCCTTCAAAGCATCTATATAAATAAAAATGTAATGTTCATTTGTGCGATTAACATAACTCAAAAACCACTGGACAAATTGCCACCAAATTTAGCCACAAGACACCTACTAACCCAAAACGTAACCATCACTCAAAAAATTGAGTTTGTCATTTGGGAGTTGTAGTTGCTGGGATTTATAGTTAACCTACAATCAAAGAGCATTCTGAACTCCACCAACGATGGAATTGAACCAATCTTGGCACACAGAACTCCCACCACCAACAGAAAATACTAGAAGGATTTGGTAGGCATTGACCTTGAGTTTTGGAGTTGTGGTTCACCTACATCCAGAGAGCACTGTGGAGACTCAAAAAATGATGGAACTGGACCAAACTTGGCACGAATATTCCATAGGCCCAACTAGGAACACAGATGGAGCCTGGGGAAAATAGACCTTGACATTTGGGAGTTGTAGCTACTGGGATTTATAGTTCACCTACAATCAAAGAGAATTCTGAACCCCACCAATGACACAATTGGGGCAAACTTCCCACACAGAACCCTTGTGACCAATAGAAAATACTTAAGGCCATCCAGTCCAACTCCCTTCACCAGGGCAAGAAAACGTAATCAAATACTGTTTACCCACAAGCATAAAGAAATTACATATATTAGAAACCAACATTTTCTCATTACTTTATTTTCCAGATCACCAGACTGGGCCACAGCAATGTGTGGCAGGGGATGGCAAGTTTCATATAAAAATAAATCTGGATATAACTTGCATAAAACCCATTCTGGGTTAGTGTCATAAATAAGGTCATTGACATGAATGAGTCCTACAAAAAGAGTTTCACTATTGACCTCACCAGAAAGGGCTAGATTCAGCGCCAAATGCCAATCTAGCCCTGATCACCCATGGAGCAGGCCAACTCCATTCATATGATGTCATGCCAGCTCCGTAGGTGCAGAGGGGCAGAACTGGTGTGCCACTGCTGCCGGGCAACACGAGAGGCTTCCTGTGTTACCAAATCTAAGGGAGGAAGCCATGCGCACCACACACTCTATGCTTCCCCCATGTGATCGCCCACCTAGCAAGCAATGTGAGGCGAGGGGAGGCATAGGTCACCAGATTCCCCATGCCTCGTGGTGAAGAGTGGCATCACCGCTGGCCACCACCAGATGTGTGAAGAGGTTGAAAGATTATGTAGGGTTTTATTTTAAGATGTTTCTTAAAATCTTGTTGTATTTCTCCAAAGCAGGATAATAACGCATCTCAGGCTCTGTCAACACTGACCGTTTAATGCAGTTTCAAGCCAATATTGAAGAAAGGGCTTTCACTGTGCACATAATTACATAGAAAATCCTGGAACCAGTTTGAGGCCCAGATGGCGATTACACAAATCACAGAGCACTGATGCACATTAAGGGCTTTCTTTTGTGCAGTTTTGTGGGAGTTTGTTGATCACTGTAGATTAAAGACTTATTTCTCCTTGAAGCTTCTTTGAAGGGCCTGTGGGCATTAGGTCCTGCTTTTGAGAAACTCTCAAGTAACCTCTGACTTCAGAACCAACTGCCACTCTTCCAGGAAGTGGGTGATGCTTGGTACACATCTAAGCAGTGTGAACCTCCTACATTCTTCCCTGAAGTACTATGATTACAATTATAATAAAGTCATGCAGTATCTAAAATTTAGAGCTGTTGCCTGAATGTGGGTTGGATTTACTCCAAACCTCCCCAGGAAATCCATACATTACTATATCTAGCATGAGCCACAGCTATAAAATAATATTTTATTGAAAGTTAAAAGATGCAACATGTGTTTGATAGCAAAATAAGCAAAGAATTGTCACTCTTATGGAGACTCCTAATCCATGAAAATATTCCTTGGAAAGTCACCATGTTCTTTGGTGCTGTGTCACTTCCAGAGAATAAATAGAGACGTCTATAAGCCCGAGTAACTCAAAAATCAAGAGATCCAACATGGTGTGATGGCTTGAATGTTCGATTACAACTTTGGAGAATTAATGTAGTTTGACACCACATTAACTCCCAGGGCTCAATGCTAC
This sequence comes from Anolis sagrei ordinatus, assembly GCF_025583915.1. Lineage (NCBI taxonomy): Eukaryota > Metazoa > Chordata > Lepidosauria > Squamata > Anolidae > Anolis > Anolis sagrei. The sequence continues at coordinate 117,869,792 of NW_026847438.1, forward strand.
AGAATCATAGGAGTTGTAATTTGGTGAGGCAATAGCACTCTTTGGCAGGAAGGCTAAAACTTTGTAAAATTGCAAATCCTAAGATTCCATTTCATTGGGCCATGGCAGATAAAGTGGTGTCTAACTACATTAATTCTATACTACAGATCGAGCTATCTATGGTTGCATCCAAATGACACACCAGACTAAAGCATTTGAACATGGAATAAGCCTGTTATTCCAGATTTATTCCACATTTAAAAATACCAGCAAAAAATATGGATCTTCTGAGATCTCAGGAGATGTCCCCAACAAAGCTCTGTAGCATCATTTCCAAGCACAACAAAGCTAAGGGAAGCCTCAAGCCTCACTAAGGAGGCTGCTTCAATATTTCTGGGTCAAAGTGGGGGCAGGGAGGGAAGGGGGACAATGCCCTTGCCCACCTGTGCGGACAGTGCCTTGGAAGATGAAGGGTAGTCCAGATCCAGCATGTTTGTACTGAATCTGGGGCTGTTGTCTAGACAGCCCAGGATTGCACCTGTTCCTTTGAGACAACCAACATCTCCTATGTCACCACCCTGAATGCTACTAGCCATCCATGGAGTGTCATCCAAGCTCTTAAACATTGCAGGTGCCTCTGATGAAATTAGAAAGGGCCACATGTACAACTAGCAAGAAGGAGAGAGGAGATCTTCCCTTCTTCTTGCTGGTCACATGTGTGCCCCATTCTGAGATCAGCCATGGTGGTAGGAACTTGGAAGGAGCTTTGTGGCTGTATTGGAACAGCAGTGGCAGCAACACAGGCATGATTCATCACTTTTCCTGTGCTGATGGCACTGGTGTCCAGTCTCATAGGGAGTGATTCTGGTATCCACACTGCTCCAAAGCCACAGGATATTCTGGAGTGTTCAGTAACTCTGGAGTATACTTCAACTGCCCAAAGTGGGCAAAATTGGTTTAAAGCAAAACAAAAAAAACTCTCAATGCTCCAACTTTATTTTCTATTAAGTGTTTGCATGCATTCCAAAGTTTCAGGGATTCTGCAAAAAGGTGGCTTCCTTGGTTTGCAGTCATAGGGCAAGCCACTTGTCTATCATTGTTAAGTTTGGATCCACCCCTTCTCCCAGGGAGATGGGAAGGGAAGAGGGAGCCATTTTTAGTTAGTCTTAGTGAGGAAAGCTAAGTTAGAGGACGTGGCAAGCTTCACCTGCAGAAAAGCTTCATTTCTCAAGACATTCCGGGGGGAAATTCCCAAAGCTCTGGCTTGGGAGCTTGCAGCCTCTCAGCCTTACAGCATCTGAAGGAAACAGCCCTAAAGTCTTAAAGAAATTCCAGAGGGAAAACAGCTTTACAGACCCAAAGAACTCCAGCTGGAGAATCTACAAGCTTTGTCTGGTAGGTTTACTCGGTACCAAGACGCAGTTTGGAATCGGTAGTAGATCCCACACCAACAAAACTTAGATAACAGACAGCCTGGGAGAGGTTAAAAAAGGGTTTTCCTCTCAAAGTATAAGAACAATTAACGAAGACAGTTGCCTGTCCCTTGTGGACAAGATTAAGGAAGCCACCAGTTGATTTAAAGCCTTGAAGCATTTGTTTGACTCATTGAAGATTTGAGAAATATCTGTTTAATTTGTTCAATAATAAAGGACTTTGTTTAACCTTTCAAGCCATCTAAAGACCATTTCTTCAGGAAAATCCTTGAGGGCCTCTTTCGTGGCGCCCTGGCTTCCCGCTGGGCACAAGGTGCACGTCCTATTTCAAAAGACAATTATTACAGGCCCAGTGCGTGACAGAACACAGGGTTACTTTGTCAATGTAGACAAGCCCCAAGAGTGTCCTTATAGATTACAATTCAAAAACACACAAAAAACAGAAACAAAACTCCGCACCTATTTGCCTTCTGCTTGCAAAATAACCAAAATGCGTATTTAATTCCACTTTTGCTTCACAAGCCACATATCCTCTCTACTGTTGTTGGTTTCTCATTATCATTTGCTACATGTATCAGATGAATAGAGATATTTCTGAGCTGTTCGTAGAAATTTATGTGAGAGGAGAGATGAAGATATGGATAGATATTTCTACCTTACTCTCAATTTGTCTGTAGCGACTCCTTGTCCCTATCCCCCAAGCAAATATAACGTGCTAATTCCCTGGCATATCACACTGCCAGGCACCCTGGGGCTTCCCTTATTATTACAAGAAACTCCCCAAGTTTGTAGTTCCCAATGGCTTATGTTAATGTTGCTCTTCTTCCAGTTTATATTAACAGAACACAAACATTGGGAAGAAAATTAGATTTCTCTCAGTCTCTTGAAAGAGCTGTAATTATTAAAATTATTAAATTTAATAATTACAACGGAATTAAAAAGGAACACAGAAAAATATCTAAAAGAACTGTAGGTGGTCTTACATGACAAGATGACTTTCTTTCCAGAAGCTGGCTCAACTTCCCCCACAGCCACAAACTACTACTAAAATATAATATGAAGTGGTAGTTGTGGTAGTAGTAGTAGCTTTAATGTGGTTAGTTAATAGTTTGGGATTGTTTGTCTGTTTTAGTTTGAAAGAGGTTTCTTTGCCTATTATATATAGTTTACAATATACAGGCATTACCTATATCGTGCCATTACCGTTCAAGCAGGGAGCTTTGAGGTGGTTGAACAGAAGCTCTCCGAAGCTCTAGGTGCTCTAACTGCCTATTACAGGGAAAACCAACTGATCCCTAATCCATCTAAAACACAGACATGTGCCTTTCACCTTAAGAACAGACAAGCATCCCGAGCTCTGAGGATGACCTGGGAAGGAATCCCACTGGAGCATTGCAGCGCACCCAAATACCTGGGAGTCACTCTGGACCGTTCTCTGACCTACAAGAAGCACTGCCTGAACATCAAGCAAAAAGTGGGTGCTAGAAACAATATCATACGAAAGCTGACTGGCACAACCTGGGGATCACAACCAGACACAGTGAAGACATCTGCCCTTGCGCTTTGCTACTCTGCTGCTGAGTATGCATGCCCAGTGTGGAACACATCTCACCACACTAAAACAGTAGATGTGGCTCTTAATGAGACATGCCGCATTATCACAGGGTGTCTACGCCCCACACCACTGGAGAAATTACACTGCTTAGCCGGTATTGCACCATCTGACATCCGCCGGGAAGTAGCAGCCAATAGTGAAAGGACCAAGGCAGAGACATCTCCAGCTCATCCCTTGTTTAGGTATCAGCCAGCACGTCAACGACTTAAATCAAGAAATAGTTTTCTAAGATCTACAGAGACACTCGCTGGAACACCTCAGCAAGCGAGAGTCCAAAAGTGGCAGGCTCAAACCCAGAACCTCAATCGATGGCTGATACCAAATGAGAGACTCCCCTGGGCACACAGAGGACTGGGCGACTTGGAAGGCGCAGAACAGACTGCGCTCTGGCACCACGAGATGCAGAGCCAACCTTCAGAAATGGGGCCACAAAGTGGAATCCACGACATGCGAGTGTGGAGAAGAGCAAACCACTGACCACCTGCTGCAATGCAACCTGAGCCCTGCTACATGCACAATGGAGGACCTTCTTGCGGCAACACCAGAGGCACTCCAAGTGGCCAGATACTGGTCAAAGGACATTTCATCAGCTACCAAGTTTGCAAAATTTGTGGGGCTTTTTGTTTGTTTATTTATCTGTTTGTTTGTTTTGTTGTGTTAGAAATTTAATACAATGTTCTGGTTGCGGATGACACGATAAATAAATAAATATACAGGCAGTCCCCAAATTATGAACAAGATAGGTTCTGTAGATTTGGTCTTAAGCTGAATATGTATGTAGTTGGAACAGGTACATTTTAAAGTATAACTCCAGCTATATATAAAAGCTTTGGATAGCATAGGGAAGGCTGAACAACTCTGTGATGTTTGTTTTGCAGTCTGTTCAGAAGATTTCCCTGACTTTCTGTCCCTGTGAGAATTGTATTTTGAAAAATTTGACTTGTCATGGAGACAAAGACTGGTAAGAACGCTTCATTGGAGACATCTTTTCCCCACAATAAGTCCTTCAGGATTGATTTCTCACACTTCTTGTTGTCTCACTCCCATTCTTAACTATGAGTCATTTGTAAGTTTGTAACACGGGGATTATCTGTATATAGTTTGATAGTGTTAAATTGTATGTTAATATATGCAATGCATGTACAGTGCTGCCTATATGCTAGATCAGTGGTTCTCAACCTGTGGGTTCCCAGATGTTTTGACCTACAACTCCCAGAAAACCCAGCCAGTTTACCAGCTGTTGGAAGATCTGGGAGTTGAAGGCCAAAACATCTGGGAACCCACAGGTTGGGAACCACTAGATCATATTGTTGTGCTAGATCATATTGTTGGGCAACTTATATCCAGCCAATACATGCTTCTCCTGAACAATGATTGACAGGTTCTAAGCGAAGGTGTGTTAGATGTTCCTGCATAGTAAGGCTGGTAAAGCTCCACCTGTGCAGTCATAATCCAGATGTGGCACCTTTCTTATGTAAAATTAATACACCATTTTTTCATGCCAACAGAATTTTAGTCTGTGAATCTTGTATACATTGTTTTTGATAGTCTCCATGTGAAAACAATGTTCTTCGCTGTGTCAGTATGCTCAGGTCTTTAACTGTCTCAAAATGCTATTCTAAGTTTGGTTTGCCTATTTCATCATTTTGGATGCTTACACAATGCCCTTTTTCATAGTCTATATCTTTTGTTATTACGAATGGGTTTGATCAATGAAATGTGTCACTGACTCCTGTGGACATTATTGAGTGTATGCACTTTTAAAATAGGCTGTAATTAATCTCAAACTGTGGATTCTTGCTTGTTTTACCACTAACAGGTGAGGCATGCAAATTAAGGTATGCTCTGATAATTGTGGGCTGGAACCCTGTTAGTGACATACACAGAGATATGTTTCTTTTTGGATAGAGTGTATAGGCTATTCTCTGACCCTTTGCACTTTATCCAAAACCTCCTCACTCCAGGCAGTTGTTAAGGACTGCTTTCAGGACAATGACTTAAATCGGTGTCTGTTTGATTGTTTGAATGTTTTTATACTGTTTTTATATTGTTTTTATTTAAATTGTATATTTATGCTTTTGGTTGTGGGCACCATGGTGTGCCAGCTGTTAGCCACCCTGAATCCCTCTGCGGAGGTTGAGATAGAACGGGATACAAATGTCCGAAATAAATAAATAATAAGTACTACTGCTGTCCATCAAATGAGAAGGAGGATGGATCAAAAAGAGAAGAAATTCTGGTTTCAACTCCAAGGGGAAAGTAAATGAGTGTACATTCTATATGGGAGCACATACTCATTTCTTCCTCCTCTGAACTGCCTTTCCCTTCCTCACTAGGAACATCCACAGCATTTATAGTTTCTTGAATTGAGAGAGGGCATGGCTGTGACAGCACGAGTGGCACCACCTATGTGTAGAACTGTTAGTTGCAAGATTTAAACTGTTGTATCATGCTTAATCCTGCCTTTTTACCCTGCTTATGTATATGATTGGCTTATGGATTGATTGGTTATTTATAGCTGTCAATATTTATAGCTGTTTGCACCAGTTGAATTGCTTTTTTCAGCTCAATTGTTTGGCTCCACCTCTTCCTGGAGGAGGGGAGTGCTTTTTCATTCTGCCATCAGAGTTTCTATCAGATGGACTTGAGTAAGAGACTTGGCTCTAAAAGCCCCTGATTAAATTACCTCTCAGCACCAATTCTGAGATTTTTACCCTTGAGACTTATGCTTCATGTTCAGACCAACCTGAACGATGTTGGGAAGTCTCAAGCACTTTCAGACCAGTTCCTTTGGCACCAGAGGAAGACCCTGTGTCTTCAAACATAGGCCATCTGGACTGGGGCTGTGAATTGCTCCAGCATTTACAGCCACTGAAAAAGAGGGACCTGGAAAAGCTTCAGAAATCCATCTGGGTTCATCACCCTTCTCGGCTGGACCATCATAATCCCCCCCCAAAAAAAATGTTGAGTCCCAGTTAATCTAAACCTGACCTGATCAATCCATGGCAATGGTAGAGAGCTCCTCCACATACCAAGCATCATCATCCCACTCAATATAGAAAGCAAGATGCAGAGTGTGACCAGCAGGATGAGGACCAGACACCACTTGGGATAGACCTATGGTTTTCATGGAGGCCACAACATCCTGAGACACTACTCACAGAGTAGTCGCAGCATGGATGTTAAGACCTTATCATAAAGGTCAGGCAAAGCAACCAGCTTCGTCTGGCTTCTGGGAAGAAAAGCGGGAGCTGTGGGGCAAATCTGTCACCCCACATTCAGCTTCCTCTTGTGATGCTTTCCCCATCATAAAGGGAAAGCATTGCCCTCTTGGGGAAGCCATGTGCTGGCTCCATTGAAACCAGCGCAACATGGGATGTCTCCCGTGTTGCCAGGGAAAGTGTCTGTTTCCCTGGCAAAAAGAGGGGAAAAAGAGGGACCTGGAAAAAAGATTCTCAGCTTCAAAACTTCTTGGACCCAAGACAACCAGAGACTGTAATGTACATTTTCCTTCACCCCTTTGAAACTTCCAGCTTATTGCCTTAAAGAGATCACTCTTTGTGAACAATAAAACTTATTTTGAGTAATCTACAGTGTTTTGGGTCTTTGAGAGTTCCAGTTTCCTAAAGGAGGGCAAGAAGCAATCCCCTGGGGAAAGATGTCACATCCATACCTCTTTCACTAAGAGCTATAGCCCCCAGGCACGATGGCACTGCAAAGGCAGAGTGTTATCTTCTGTCTGCTTGATCCAGAATCTCCCTTATGAAGTTGCTGTTAACTTTTCTAATACTGGAACTAAATCAGAAAGAGTACGTATCTAGCGACATCTCTCTTTGGGTACAGAAATGTGCGTGGATCAATTAATCCATTGTCATTTTTCAAACTATGCTTTTCTACTGCTTTATTTGAGATTCTACATCAAGGTTGTATAGCATAAATTTTTATTCTCCCTTGATGTAGTCTCAATGGTCTTTAAGTAAACATTGTAGGACAAAGGAATGTCAAGGAAAGATTGGAAAGAAAAACAGGTGAATTGGGATATAGTCAAACTCCAATCCATCAGCATAGGTATGAACAGAGATAATTGTTTCTTGGCATGCTACATACCGGTCTATTAATGTGCATGCCCTCACAGCTACACATATAGAAAGGAAATTTTCCCTAGAGAAGTTATTAACTTCAAGGGAGCTGACTGTTGGTAAGCAGATTTATTGCTTTCACACTTCAAGATTATTACCAACTTGACAGACCTACATCATCTTATACAACTCTTTGAAGGTTTATAGCTAGGGTCACAATTTGCATGTTTCTGTATCCTATTATGCTCCAATCCCACCCTTCCAACCATGAAACTGCTATATACCTGATGCTTTAATGTAAATTAATAGTAATATTATATCCGAGGAAGTGGATTGAGTTCCGTGAAACATCATGTTTTTTAAAAAGTTATTTTATGTATTTATTTATTATTTCATATCCAACTTTTCTTCCAACATGGGTCCGCAACCCCTGATGATAAAAATACAACTTGGTCACATGGGCGTCTTTGCTCATGTCGACAAAGGTGCACAACAATGGCCAGAAGTTCTCCAAAGATCCATGTTTGACTTCCACAGCAACAGATGTAACATGGCCCCAAACTATTCCCCTTTCTCTGTGCTGCAGAGAGGAATGGCAACACCAGACCACATGGAGAGCTGACTGGTTTGGATTAGAGCTGATCCAACTGTCTACACTAATCCTGAACTGCTCCAGGGATTTCTCTTAGCATGGGATAAAACTGGGGCAACCCGTTTCTTTTTATTTATTTATTTCGGGCATTTGCATCCCGTCCTAGCTCGACCTCAGCAGAGGGACTCAGGGCGGCTAACAAAACAGCACCATGATGCCACAACTAAAAACATAAATATGCAATTTAAATAATATAACAAAATAAAATAAAACAGTATAAAACAGTATAAAAACAGTATAAAACATTCAACAGTCTCCAGTTTAAGTCATTGTCCTAGGGGCAGTCAGTCAGTTCTGTAAAAGCCATCATGCCAGCAGGTCAGCCTAATCTGCAAAGGCCTGATCCCATAGCCAGGACTTCACTTGTTTCCAAAAGGTCCAGAGGGATGAAGCAGATCTGATTTTGCTTTTACACTATGCTATGGACCAAAAGCTCTGGGGTATCATCATAACATGCAGGGGCTACTTTTGGTGTTATATGTGATATAGGTGCACGGCCGCTTTTTATCTCTGTCATCTCTCTGCAATACAGATTCTGACGTATGTCACAATTTTCCAAACTCTCTGTAAATTCAGGTGAGTATCAATGCTCCTCCTTCAGTGCATCTGTATCTACTTTACTTCTAAAATAAGGTGCCACGCTTACCTTTTTGGGTACATGATACTTATCTCCCCCAAACCCTACAATCTTGAGTTCTCACGTCTTAATTATGGCACCCAGCCTGTCTTAAGGTCTTGATTGAACTCTGGAAATAGTCCTTGTTTTGATTAGGTGCCGTGGGAGATATTTCATCATGTGATGAGATTTTCTTTTAGGTGGCAATTTCTTGAATTATGCATAATTTTTCCACTTCTTCTGAATTTCCAAGCAGTTATTTTTTATTTCCTGGCTTTTGAAAAGCATATGAGATGGAAAAATTGGAGGAAAAATATTATCTCATTAATTTGTATACCGAGGTCAGGAAAACACACAGTGACATTTCTGTTCTATCTTCAGCTCACTAGTATTACATTAAGAAAAGAAAACCGCATCTAAGCCACAATGAAAGAAATAAAAGCTTTGGCAGTGACTTAGCGGCTTCTTAAATGAGTTTGGCATTAGCGTGAAGGGCTGGAAATTAAAGTGTAGATAAGGTCTTTAGCACCTCCTTCCTCAATCTGAACTGCATAAAAGCGAAGGTATGTTCTTATTCAGTGGGCTTTCACACAGGTAGATATTTCATTTCGAGCAAAAGGGAGAGACCTAGACTGGATAAATTATTAATGTTATTTATTAAGGCAGTTCCTCCCATTCAGCAGCTTCTTTCAGGTCCCCGTGCTTAATCTTACTGCTTAGCATGAGATAAACTTCATTTAAAAAGGAAACCGCATCCCCCGTACAAAGGTAAAGGTTTTAAGGGCTAAGGTGCATGGAGGCATGTGATCATTTACATTATAGTTTTATACATTATACATTTATCAGTAGCAAACACAAGCTCCAGCACCCATATGGTATGGGAGAAAGAATATGAATCTTTTACATTAGTGTCAGGTATGTTCTTTCTCAAGTTGCCCTGAAATCCCCATAGTAAGTAAGGGCATTAAAAGTTGATTATGTTGCTTAAAGTGAGTATATAACATCTTGTTTTGCATTGTTTATCATATTGATTTAGCTGCAAAGACTAGCAAGCATGTAGATCTTCTATAATATTGGGAGCTGTGATGAACAAGGAAGGTGATTAAACAAAAATATAGCAATTCAGAGAGATTTCTGATTTGTCATCATGATCATAGATGATAGAGGAAAGAGTCCCCCACAGGAAAATCCCCAAGAGACATCAGAAATCCATCTGGGCTCATCACCCATCATAATCCCACCCCCCAAAAAGTTGAGTCCTAAACCTGATCAGGTAATGATCAACCCATGGCAAGGGTAGAGAGGTCCTCCGCATCATCATCCCACTCAGTATAGAAAACAAGATCCAGAGTGTGACCAGCAGCATGAGGACCAGACACCACTTGGGATAGACCTATGGTTTTCATGGAGGCCACAACATCCTGAGACACTCCTGACAGAGTAGTCGCAGCATGGATGTTAAGACCTTATCATAAAGGCCAGGCAAAGAAACCTGCTTCGTCTGGCTTCTGGGGAGGAAAGCGGGAGCCGTGGGGCAAATCTGTCACCCCACATGCAGCTTCCTCTTGTGATGCTTTCCCCGTCATAAAGGGAAAGCATTGCCCTCTTGGGGAGGCCGTGTGCTGGCTCCATTGAAACCAGCGCAACACGGGATGCCTCCCGTGTTGCCAGGGAAAGTGTCTCACTTGGGGAAGGTTGGGGGCAGAGCCACAGGCGAAGTCATTTTGTTCCTTTAGTTTAGATCCCACTAAGTAAAAAGCCCGTATCCCTAAGAAGAACAAGTGTCAAGTTGCCCCACCCGCAGCCAAGCAAAGCTTAAGATGCGGTGGGAGGGGGGAGGCACACTTGGCATGTGAGGGGGTGGAGCAGCACATGGGCCGGGTAGGAATTTTTTTCCCCCAAGTTTGCATTGGGGTTGTTTTGTTTTTTTTTGCCTACCCCATACTGTTTCAGATGGGTGTGGTAACTGGCTTTGGGGTGATGTCATTTAAATAGGTTTCCCTGAGTATTAATATGTTTCCAAAGCATGTTAAAGGTTACATCGGGGTCCTCAAACTTTTTAAACAGAGGGCCAGGTCACAGTCCCTCAAACTGTTGGAGGGCCGGATTATAATTTGAAAAAAAAAAAAATGAATGAATTCCTATGCACACTGCACCATCTTATTTGTAGTGCAAAAAACACTTTAAAACAATACAGTAATTAAAATGAAGAACCATTTTAACAAATATAAACTTATTAGTATTTCAATGGGAAGTGTGGGCCTGCTTTTGGCTGATGAGATAGGATTGTTGTTGTTGTGTGCTTTAAGTCGTTTCAGACTTAGGTTGACTGAGCGAGGGCCGGGTAAATGACCTTGGAGGGCCGTATCCGGCCCCCGGGCCATAGTTTGAGGACCCCTGGGTTACATGATTATGGTAAGCACCGTGGCACCCCCGCATTAGGGGGTGAAGGGTGGACTCCCACAAAAGTCCCCATAAGTTTTCATAAAATGGGAGCTACCCTTGGGGCTGGATTGAGGCTTCTCACTCTTGAAAAACTCTGAGGTTTGGGAGGGAGAGTCCCCAGGATGGCCTTCCAACTATGATCGGCCAAGAGGTGCAAAGAATTTTGTGAATTTGAATAGTATAACAAGTTTATACAATTATACACTGAATTCTATTATTTTCTATTTTCTGTATAAGTGAGATATTTGTTGAGCCCACAGGTGAAGTTGGAGCAGTGTGGCTCCATCAACCGTGTGATGAGGTCAAACGTCTCCTACCACTATTAACCACGGTGATGGAATCACAATAGACCTCCCCATCCTCCAGGTCTCACCTGCTGAATCATAGAATCATAGAGCCATCCAGTCCAACCCCCAGCCAAGAAGCAGGAAAATTGCATTCAAAGCACCCCCGACAGATGGCCATCCAGCCTCTGTTTAAAAGCCTCCAAAGAAGGAGCCTCCACCACACTCCGGGCAGAGAATTCCACTGCTGAACAGCTCTCACAGTCAGGAAGTTCTTCCTAATGTTCAGATGGAATCTCCTTTTCTGTAGTTTGAAGCCACTGTTCCTCAGGGACAGAGCTGAGAGAGATGAATCCACCCCCCTTCCTCAAGTCACATCCAACCAGGGCTATATAATACAGGCCAGGTAGCATCTTAATCCAGGATCAGATCCTAGGTGGCACTTGTTATTCCATTTACTAACTTGCTCTGATTAGTTGTGCGGTGCTGTTAGGCTTTGTTGGAGATTTTTCAAGTACAAATGAAAAACAAACGTGTCTCTTATTTTAGGTTTCAAGGTATAATTTCAACCCACTCATACATCTCTTGATATAATAGCTAAAGTAAAATGGCATATTAACACTACCTTAACTTCCGGGGATTGATACATTTTATATATAGCAGAGAAATAATATTAACCTTGCTTTACAGAAGCATATTGGGCAGCCCCATCAGAATCTTTTTAGAGTCAAAGCCACAATAGTGTTCTATTTTGACTAGAATATACTACAGCCATATAGTAAACTATTTAATTTTATTTATTTATTTATTTATTTACGCTATTTGTATACCGCATTTATCAGCCGTAACCGGCGACTCAATGCGGTTTACAGTAAAAAATTGTGCACACTAACAATGTAAAGACAAACATACACAAACGGCACACATATAGATATCAACGCCTCACATAAAATCAGATTCCGTTCTCACATTCCATTGCCGTTCCTTGTTCAGTTATGCCGTCTTCCTGGATTTAATTGCAATTGCACAGCTATCCGAACGCCTGCTCAAAGAGCCACGTCTTAACCCTCCTCCGAAACACCAGCAACGAAGGGGCCTGCCTGATGTCCGCTGGTAGGGCATTCCATAGCCGAGGGGCCACCACCGAGAAGGCCCTGTCTCTCATCCCCGCCAACCGCGCTTGTGATGCCGGCGGGACCGAGAGCAGGGCCTCCCCGGACGATCTTAACGTCCTCGCCGGTTCATAGGTGGAGATGCGTTCGGAGAGGTAAGTGGGGCCGGAACCGTTTAGGGCTTTAAAGGCTAAAGCCAGCACCTTGAATTGTGCCCGGTAGCAAACTGGCAGCCAGTGGAGCTGGCGCAACAGAGGAGTAGTATGCTCCCTGAGTGCCTGTTAGCAACCTGGCTGCCAAACGCTGGACCATCTGAAGCTTCCGGGCAGTCTTCAAGGGCAACCCCACGTAGAGCGCGTTGCAGTAATCTATGCGGGATGTGACGAGAGCGTGGACTACCATGGCCAAGTCCGGCTTCCCAAGATACGGGCGCAGCTTCAGAACTCTTAAGATTGAATGTTGAAAAAAATGTGTTTTTCGGATGAGTTTTCTGGGGAAAGGGGAAAGGGAGGGGAGGAGGAAGAGGGAAGCAGTACAGCAGTGGCAGTGCCTGGGGAGCAAAAAGAAGAGGAGGAGGAGGGAAAAAGCATGTCACCACCGTCGTGTGCCCTTACACCGGCCCAGGGAATAAGAGGAGTATGAAAGAGGAAAAGAAGGGAAGCAGCACAGTGCCACCTGACACGGAGCCCCTCACAATCACTCATGGAGTACCAAGGCCTCTACGGAGCACACTTTGGGAACCCCTACCTTAGTCTTGACCTATAAAACCTATAAAACCCTATACGGCCCCGGTCCAGCGTATCTGTCCGAACGTATCTCCTTCTACGTCCCACCTCGGAGCTTAAGATCGTCTGGGGAGGCCCTGTTCTCGGCCCCGCCTTTGTCTCAAACGCGCTTGGCGGGGACGAGGGACAGGGCCTTCTCGGTGGTGGCCCCCCGCTTGTGGAATTTGCTCCCCGGGGAAATTAGGTCATCGACATCCCTCCTCACCTTTAGAAAAATGGTTAAAACATGGCTGTGGGACCAGGTCTTCGGGCAATCAGGTTAAAGGAAATTTGATAATGTTTGACTATGGCATGGAAGAGTATTTGGATAAGTTAAGCCAAGTATTCATTAGTAGATGGCTAGCTAAACAGTCACCAGATGGGCAATAGCTAATCAGAGTGTAAGTATACTGTTTTAATCTTTATTTATTAATTTTCATGTTGATTGCTATATTTGTTAGTCTGTATTCCAATTATTGCCAATTGTAAGCCGTCCTGAGTCCCCCCAGGGGTTGAGAAGGGCGGGGTAGAAATGTTTGAAATAAAATAAATAAATAGTTGGAGCCCCCGGTGGCGCAGTGGGTTAAACCACTGAGCTGCTAAGCTTGTTGACTGAAAGGTCACAGGTTCGAATCCGGGGAGCGGTATGAGCTTCCGCCGTCAGCCCTAGCTTCTACCAACCTAGCAGTTCGAAAACATGCAAATGTGAGTAGATCAATAAGTACTGCTCCGGTGGGAAGGTAACAGCAGTCATGCTGGCCACATGACCTTGGAGGTGTCTACAGACAACAACAGCTCTTCGGCTTAGAAATGGAGATGAGCACCACACCCAGAGTCGGACACGACTGGACTTAATGTCAGGGGAAAACCTTTACCTTACCTTAGTAGTTTCACCATCGGAAGATTTTTTTTTTCTCTTTTAACAGAAGATCAGTCACATTAATTAACAATCTGTAAACTATCCAAGATGTATTGTTGACAAAATGTCTATGTGACTCTTCAGTGCATTGGAGCCACCATGCTTCCTTGTTTGTGTTTAATATTTGATTTGCCTCTTTGTTTTAAACCCATTGACATATGTTCTACTCGCTTCACCATGCTGGGGAAAGGGATGTGTGAAGTTTGATTCAGTCCGCTAACATATGGTTGGAGTGCTCACAGGTTTCACAGTTTTAGAGACATATTTTTTCCAATTTAATCTCTGGCAAAGGGGCAAAGAGAAGATTGTGGCCAGATCTTTCCGCCATCAGAGGCAACAAATCTTTTCTTTCTAAAAGACTTAATAAGGAAGATGCCAGCCACAGCAATACTGAGAGTGTCAAAGTATTTGAAACACATGGAAGATAGAATCATAGAATCAAATCATAGAATCAAAGAGTTGGAAGAGACCTCATGGGCCATCCAGTCCAACCCCCTGCCAAGAAGCAGGAATATTGCATTCAAATCACCCCTGACAGATGGCCATCCAGCCTCTGTTTAAAAGCTTCCAAAGAAGGAGCCTCCACCACACTCCGGGGCAGAGAGTTCCACTGCTGAACGGCTCTCACAGTCAGAAAGTTGTTCCTAATGTTCAGATGGAATCTCCTCTCTTGTAGTTTGAAGCCATTGTTCCGCGTCCTAGTCTCCAAGGAAGCAGAAAACAAGCTTGCGCCCTCCTCCCTGGGGCTTCCTCTCACATATTTATACATGGCTATCATATCTCCTTCTCAGCCTTCTCTTCTTCAGGCTAAACATGCCCAGCTCCTTAAGCCGCTCCTCATAGGGCTTGTTCTCCAGACCCTTGATCATTTTAGTCGCCCTCCTCTGGACACATCCCAGCTTGTCAATATCTCTCTTCAATTGTGGTGCCCAGAATTGGACACAATATTCCAGGTGTGGTCTAACCAAAGCAGAATAGAGGGGTAGCATTACTTCCCTGGACCTAGACACTATGCTCCTATTGATAGATCGGCTTAGGTCTGAAAGAGCATAATCTGAAGCGTAATGTTACATATCTACTTTGAATTGTATACAGACTAGAAAACAGACAGATTTTTCAAAGTCTTGTTTCTTTTACTTGTATTGAATGACTCTAGAAGATTCTGAGTTGTTTGCCCCACATTTCTGTTTTTGTGTTTCTATGCTATTTTTCCTCCAAGGAGTTCAAATATCATGGGGCTCCTCTCTCTACTTTTGCTCTCATATCAGCCCTTCGGGCATTTTGGGATGAAAGATTATATTCAGCACAGGCATAATACCATAATGTAGAACTCGATGGAGAAATGAGCTGGATCGCCAGTCTCCAGTTCAACATTGTGGTTAGCTTAAGTATGAAGTTGAAAGCACCTACGGGGGATCTCATATTTTCTTCCCTTTATGCTATTTGCTAGTCTGCCAGAACAACGATATGAAAAAGATAAATACAACTACTTGGTTGCAAAGTTTCTAAAGTTCTTAGAAGTTTTATTTTGATTGCGGATTTCATGTGCAGACAAACTCTAAAACAGAGGCTCCAAGCCACTCAATCTTCAAAACCATAATCCCTTTAAAAACTGAAGTACTTGGAAATTTAAATATACACTGTTCCTATTGCTAAAGACCCAAAGATTACCAAAAATGAATTCCTTTGAAAAGGCAGGCCTGTCTCTTTGCATCAAATTGCTCAATTCACCAAAAGATCATTTGTCTCTTTTTAAAAATACAGAAAAATAAGATAAAGGAAGGAGTCCTTTATTATTTAAAATACACTTTTTCCTACCACCCAAGAAATTTGGAATAACAACCATCCTACATCTATAATGTGCATTAGGTGTCATTAGGTTTTAATAGTGTATAAATGTATCAGCAGGATGGATACCAACAGAACCCCTTGCCACTATAGTATTGTTATTTGAATCTCACATGCTAATATTTCTTTCCTGTTGTATTTGAAGTTAAAGGAAGGCAAAACACCCCAGCAGTTGGAAAAAAAATAGTGCTTCTTTTCCTGAACACAGTAGGAAGGTTCCTACTGTAAGGCCACATTTCATTTTTCCTGGGGAAATTTTATAAATATGTCGGCATCAAAGACATGATTCATGTTGCAAAGTATTTTTTCCAGGGGGGCATAAAGTGTTGATAATGCCTCTGCAACACACCGTTGCTTATTCTGTGGTTGACTTTACATCAGACGTACTGGAAATGCCTTTGAGAGCTATTGTAGATGCAAAGCCTTTGAGTTTTTGCTTACTTCTATCGCAGAGCTTTCCAAACTGTGTGTCGTGACACAGTGCATCAGATGCAGTGTGTAGGTGTGATGCATGTCGGAACCCAGATGCCTTAAAGAGCCAGACACAGTAATATGTCCAAAACAATAGTTTATTAAAGCAAAGTAAACAAGACTCAGAAACACTTGCTTCAATGCCTCTGATCAAAACTCAAAGATTGTAGCAATTTCTAGCTTGTAAAACAAACTCAGAAAATAATCCGGATTAAACTAGCAAAAACACCAGATTAAATAAGAGTTCTTCCAAAGCACACCAAAATCACACAGTATTTTTCTGTGTAGGTTGTTTCCTTGTTGACTAGGGAACCTGCATAGATCTTAAATCCTCTCCTTGTTGATGCCAGGTGTTGGGATGATTCAATATCCAATGATATTGGATTTTTTTTAAAAGCCAGTGGAATGTTGAGTACAATTCTGGGCAATTCTGGGCACCACAATTGAAGAAAGATATTGACAAGCTGGAATGTGCCCAGAGGAGGGCGACTAAAATGATCAAGGGTCTGGAGAACAAGCCCTACGAGGAGCGGCTTAAAGAGCTGGGCATGTTTAGCCTGAAGAAGAGAAGGCTGAGAGGAGACATGATAGCCATGTATAAATATGTGAGAGGAAGTCACAGGGAGGAGGGAGCAAGCTTGTTTTCTGCTTCCCTGGAGACTAGGACACAATGGAAAAATGGCTTCAAACTATAAGAAAAGAGATTCCATCTGAACATTAGGAACAACTTCCTGACTGTGAGAGCTGTTCAGCGGTGGAACTCTCTGCCCTGAGTGTGGTGGAGGCTCCTTCTTTGGAAGCTTTTAAACAGAGGCTGGATGGCCATCTGTCGGGGGTGCTCTGAATGCAATTTTCCTGCTTCTTGGCAGGGGATTGGACTGGATGGTCCATGAGGTCTCTTCCAGCGCTATGATTCTATGATTCTATAATAACAAAAGGTACTTCCAGTTGGGAGTGTTAACAAGTGCCACAAATAGTTTTGATCATTTTGACAGGAACTACTAGGTGGATCTACTATGCCTAGACAATACACTAGAAAACAAAGAATTGTGTTTTGCAAATAAAATAAATGTGCACTAATAGTTGATGATTCTGTTTTCTAATGCCTTTGCACCTCTAAATGTACATATAGCTCTTTCTATTAGCACAGTAGTCCAGCCCTTGCTCAGCCAGTCCTAAGCCGATCATTTTCCCATGGTTTCAAATACCTTGACATTCCAATCTCACCGTAGTGATCAGTGTAAAGATCAGATCTTTTTCAAGGAAAGTTTCATTGTTCCCTACATAAAGGACTTGCAGAAAGATCTAACCACAATATTCTTTGTGCTGCTCTCTTGCCAGAGATTAAATATTGATACTTGCCACCAAAACTGTGAAACGCAAACATATGTTGGAGGACTGAATCAAATTCCCCATCTCTCTCCCCACTCCAACCTCCTCAACATGGTGGAGCTGGTGGAACATATGTCAATGAGTTTAAAGCACACAAACAAATCAAATATTAAACACAAACATGAAATCAAAGTGGTTACAATGCATAGACAATTAAGACGCACCATGATCTTGATGGTTAGTTTTATGGCACTCTGTGTTAACAAAAGATCCTGGATAGTTTAAAGATTGTCTGTTAATGTGAATGGTCTTCATCCTGTTAACAAATAGGAAAAACCACACAGTACAGTCGTCTTTCTCCTACAGAAAATCCTCCAATGTAGCAAAACACCAGAGTAATATCATAGAGTTTCCAATAACCTGAGATTGAAATTAAGGGGTGCTTTCTAAGGCCCCTTCCACACTGCGATATAATCCAAATTATCAAATCAAATAATTATCTGATGAACTATGTGAGTCTATTCTGCCATATAATCCAGTTCAAAGCAAATATTCTGGATTTTCCATGGCTTACTTACATAGGCGATTCCTAATGGCAGTGTGGAAGGAGCCTCAGTGTTGATCTTTACACTGGCCTAGTGTAAATCTGCCCAAGATAATTGTCTAGAGCAGGGATCCTCAAACTTTTTAAGCCAATGGTTCTCAACCTGGGGTCCCCAGATGTTTTTTGCCTACAACTTCCAGAAATCCCAGCCAGTTGAGCAGCTGTTAGGATTTCTGGGAGTTGAAGGCCAAAAACATCTGGGGACCCCAGGTTGAGAACCAAATTTATTTAAAACATTTATACCCCGTCCTTCTTGACCTCCTGGGAAGGACTCAGAACAGCTTCCAAACAGGCAACAATTCAATGCCAAACATAATATAAAACACATAATAAATACATCCATACAATTAAAATAATTATAAATATACATTAGAACCAGCTCGCCAGATAAAAATCATCAGAATTATATAGGACTGTACTAGGACTGATTTGGACGATGATTATATATATATATATATATATATATATATATATATATGTGGTCATGTTTTTAATTGGAAGCCACTTTAAGTCTCTTTTTGAAGAGAAAAAGTGGAGTATTAATAATGATAATGATAATAATTAGTTGCTTTATCTGTATGGTTACAATTAATCAATCAATATGGGGCTCATTTTCCATCGTGGGAACTAAGATGGATTTCATTAATCTTCCTTTCCTTTTTTGCCTCCAACCCGGTAGTGCAACTCTCCAGATTCCCAATGTTTCTGTTTTTTGAGGAACTGGGTGTCAAATACCAAAAAAAAAAAAATCTTTATTATAACTCATCTGCCAAGTCCATTTATTATACTTTGAGATAATCCAGAATTAAATGTTGATATTCACAAGGGGAAACAGAAGTAGTTAATGTTTTTCTTTCCCCTGACATTTCTGAAGGAACAACATTTTAAGGTTCTGTGATTAGCAATCCAGTTGGAAACGAAGAGAGGAAGGGGGGTAATTTATGCAAAGCAAGCAAGGAAAACAGCTAATTTTTGCTGCTTAAGCACAGTATTCCTAATAGTTTCTTCACAGATAAGAATAATGACTGCTTTCTCATTCTAGATGCGGCATATCTGCATGTGAGTTGAGCCCAGGGCTGTGGAAACGTGAACATTCACACACCTCTATCTCTTTCAGCTCTTTTGGTGGGCTCCCAACCAAGCTGGAAACCATACATAAGTAATTCCCAGCACACTGTAGTATGGGAAGCTGAAATGTAGGCTCGACTTCCTGTCCTCTCCGGTTATGACACTCTGGTGGAGATACATCACTGCAGCTGCCGAGTTTGGAATGTGGATTTATTTAATCTCGGGAGACTGTAAGCCTGGGAAATGTTGATGGGAAAGCAACAATTTATGTTTTGAAAATCAAGGGAATGTATGTGAGTTTGAGAAAGATTGTGTGCAAGAACCATGAATAGAACTGTGTGTGAGAATTCTATCTTGAAAAGCATAATATTGGAATGTTGGCTAACTGATTTGCCTCTGTTTTACATGTCCATGATGTTAATTTTTGTATAAATTTCATGTCTTTACTATATTTCACTATATATAAGCTGGGCAGGCATGTAGCCCGGGGGGGGGGGGGTTGAGGGGCTTCAGCCCCCCCCGAAATTCCCATGGTGGTTCGCGAAAAGGCCTTACTGGTGCATTATTTAAACTGTTATGTTTATTCATATCATGATCTGATCACCATACTCAATATATCCCATATGCATGGGGGTATTGGGGTAATGATACAAAAGGTTTGCTAGGCTAGACCCTCTTTCACTCAGACTCAGCCCCCCCCCCGAAACTCAGCCCCCCTGAAACCCCCCCTGAAAAAACTCAGTCCCCCCCCCTCCCGAATCAAAATCCTGGCTATGGGCCTGAAGCTGGGGCAGTTCTACACAAATACTATCATTCAGTTTGGAAATGGATTAAAACAAACTGCTTTTGCTTATAATGAAAAGAAACCCCTGGGAATCAGTTCAAGGCTGGTATACTGGCCATTAGGCTTGGTTGATTTAAAAAATGGTTCAAAACTCATTTGGGTTGTAGGGGGCGCTGGTGGTTTGATTCGAAATTGAATTCCTAACTTTTCTGAAAAATTTCAGAACTTTCCGAAATTTCCAAATCACGTTAATGGCGGATGCGGTTGCGCAATACGCAAAAAACAACAAATGGCACTATGGGATTTCTAGTATTTTCTTAGGCAACGCACACCAAACAAACAAAGAAAAAATGAAACAGTCCTGAGAGCTTTATGGGCCTTTTGAGCAGATTTCACCAGTTAAGGAGGTATAGACAGGAAAGAAACTATGGGATTTCTAGTGTCTTCTTAGGCAACTCACAGCAAGCAAACGAGAGAGAAAAACAGCCCTAAGAGCTTAATGGGCCTTTTGAGCAGATTTCACCAGTTAGGGAGGTATAGGCAGGAAAGAAACTGTGGGATTTCTAGTGTCTTCTTAGGCAACTCACAGCAAGCAAACAAAGAAAAAAAGAAACAGGTAGGCAGCCAAGCATTGCTGGCAACCACCCTTCTCCCAGCCCTTCTTCCTTTCTGCTTGCTTGCTTCCACGCTGTGCTCTTCTTCCAACTTCCCTTCTCTTAGTCTTTGTCTTTCCCCTTTCCCCTTTCTCCCTTCCCCCTTCTCGGCTCCGAATGAGCCTCTGAGCCATGTGCTCCCCTTTATATACAGCGATGGCGGCCAGTGCCAAAACCCCTCCCCTCCCCAAAACTTCTCCCCTGATTGGCTGGGAGGGGATGCAAGGAAACTCCCAGCCTCCCAGCAGGCTAAGGGCTGAAAATACTATGAATCATTTCCGACTCACTTTCTGAGTCGTAACAAAAATGGCAAAGAAAGCTTCGGAAGTGCCTTGAATTGAACCCGGAAAATAAACGGCAGCCAATGGAGCTCCTTAAACAGGGGGGTTGACCGCTCCCTGTAAGTCACCCCAGTTATTAATCTGGCTGCCGAGCATTGGACAAGTTGTAATTTCTGGGCCGTCTTCAAGGGTAGCCCCACATAGAGTGCATTTCAGTAATCTGTATTCCAAATACAGATATTCCAAAATCCCATACACTTCTGGTGCCAAGCATTTTAGAAATAACATACACAACCTGACACTTTCTGTATAGGATTATTTTTATTTGGTTTACTTCTAGTGTATCTGTCCGAACGTATCTCCCTCTATGTCCCACCCCGGAATTTGAGATCATCTGAGGAGGCCCTGCTCTCGACCCCACCGCTTTCCCAAGTGAGGCTGGTGGGGACGAGGAGCAGGGCCTTCTCAGTGGTGGCCCCTACCTGTGGAACTCACTCCCGGGGGAAATTAGGGCATCAACATCCCTCCTTTCCTTCAGGAGGAAGGTAAAGATGTGGTTGTGGGACCAGACCTTCGGGCAATCTGCTAACTAGATAAGGACAACCAGACGAATAGGACTGACAGGACTGACAATTGTGGAATTGGAATTTGAACTATGAGATAGCAAACGTTGACCGGCAATAAGGAGTAACTGGTTTGTATTGGTTTGTATGGATTTTTATTGGTCTTATTGGTTTTATCGGTTTATAGATGTAATGTATAATTGTGGTCTGATGGTTAATTTATGCTATTTTGTTCTATTACTGTTTTATTTTGTTTTATTACTGTTGTATGATTCGGGCATCGAATTGTGCCTTGTTTTTGTAAGCCGCCCTGAGTTCCCTTTGGGGTGAGAAGGGCGGGGTAGAAGTAAACCAAATAAATAAGAAATAAATAAATACATTATTGACCTCTTCACACAGGCCGCCGGAAACACATCACACGGAATGCATCACCCTACACCCCGCATTGCACAGCTTACCTTTAAGTCAATCCCACAGGGTGGAAGCACTGACTGCATGGCTTCCCCCATTTCTTCTGATGCAACATGCAAAGCTTCCTGTATTGATGCAGAAGCGGCATACGCTGGTTCCGCACTAGTTGACCCACGGACCCCTGCCAGAAGTTCCTTTGCAAAGTGAGATGGGAACCAGTGGGCTCCATGGGTCAACTAGGGCTGCCGAAATAAGACCTGTCTGATGAGGTTGTAAATTCCATATGAGGTCTTTTTCAATTATGAAAGAGTTGTAATGTCAGTTTTTATCCACAATTCCCAGATATTTTAAATATGATTTAAATTTCAGTTTTCAAAAAAAAGGCATGATTCTTCCTTGCAAGAATTAAATTCAGTTGTATCTATTTCTGTAATCATTTACAGCCAAGCCAGTAAGAAAGTTAACTATACACAGCACAAGCCCAGGTCAAGCAGGAACAGATGCTACTTCATCCCTACATGCCATGTTTTGCAAGCTTAGAGGAAAAAAATAACATATTTCTACCATGCATGTTTCTGCTGTGAAATTGTATCGAGGAAGTACAGTATCCAAAACGTATTCCCGGGGGTTTAGTTCCAGGCTTGCTCTGTAGATACCAAAATCTGTGAGTGCTCAAATCCCATTATATACAATGTTGTAGTAAAATGGGATCTTTTTTTATAAAATGGCAAAATCAAGGTTCACTTTTTGGATTTTTTAAAAATATATATTTTCAAGCTGTTTAATGAAATAAAGTGTAAGCAGGAATTCGTAGATGCAGAATCTGTGGATATATAGAGGGTAAATTGTATGTATTTTAAATGGTTTTCAAAGTGGATTTTTTAAAAATCAATTCCTCCCCTGATATTTTAAACGTGGAAACATACAAGAGATTATCATAATGATGACTAGCTGTCCCCTGCCACGCGTTGCTGTGGCCCAGTCTGGTGACCTGGAAAATCAAGTAATGAGAAAGTGCTGGTTTCTAATGTATGTAATGTCTTTACGCTTGTGGGTCAACAGTATTTCATGCTGTTTCTATGTCAGTGTTGATATGGAGATTGTCTGGTTTGTCTACTCTGGAACATGCAACATGGAAATTGTCTTTCTTTAGGGGTCCCTTTCAAATCTATACTATATCTCTGTGTGTGTGAATCATTTCTATCTATCTAATCTATGGCTGGATGGCTCTTTGTCAGGAGGGCTTTGATTACGTTTTCTTGCCCTGGTGAAGCGAGTTGGACTGGATGGCCTTCAGTATGGGGGGTCTGTGTGGGAAGCTTGCCCAAATTCTGTCGTTGGTGGGTTCAGAATGCTCTTTGATGGTATCAATCCCAGTAACTACAACTCCCAAATGTCAATGTCCCCCAAACTAAATAAAAAATAGAAAAAAAAAAAATAAAATTGATTGTAGGTGAACTATAAATCCCAGTAACTACAACTCCCAAATGTCAATGTCCCCCAAACTCCATCTGTGTCCATATTTGGGCTTATGGAACATTCGTGCCAAGTTTGGTCCAGATCCATCATTGTTTGAGTCCACAGTGCTCTCTGGATGTAGGTGAACTACAACTCCCAAACCCAAGGTCAATGCCCACCAAACCCTTCTAGTGTTTTCTGTTTGTCTTGGGAGTCCTGTGTGCCAAGATTGGTTCAATTCCATTGTTGGTGGAGTTCAGAATGCTCTTTGATTGTAGGTGAACTATAAATCCCAGCAACTACAACTCCCAAATGACAAATTCAAATTTTTGAGTGAAGGACATACATTGGGTTGTTAGGTGTCTTGTGTCCAAATTTGGTGTCAATTTTCCCAGCGTTTTTTGAGTTCTGTGAATAGCACAAACGAACATTACATTTTTATTTATATAGGTGATGATATGTCAATAGTGTCATGGTTCTGTGCTGGAAGAGAATCTGGATTTTACAAGTCTCAGTCCAATGCTACAGCTATTATAGTGGCTCTACCAAGGTTTTGGTGTGTATTTTGTTTCCTTTATGTTTTGTTTCGGCATTGTTAAAATTCTGAAAACCACTTAAACTGTGAAAAATCTGGGAACCATATCCTGCAGCATTCCTTCCACTGTGCAGTAAAACAAGAGTCATGACAGAAATAACAACATGGTGTGAAAATAAAATATTGAAAACATTAGTGTGATCTTTCCTAAACAGTCTTTACTGCAGTTGTATGGGAAAAAACATTTTTATGAAAGCTGAACACACTAAAAACATAAGCATGATAAAATATTTGTTGGGCATATGGTATAAATATAATGATATATTTTTATTCAGACAGGCTTTTAAAGAAGAAGGTTTTTAAGATCAATTCAGGGCGCTTGTTGTTTTCTCACTTTGAATCTCCCTTCTCCAAGTCACCTGGGATTGTTGTTCTGGGTATATTGTCACATCTGCTAGCATCAGGGTACCAATCGTGCACGTACCTTCCCAAAAAGGCGGTAAAATCTTTCCTGCCCATTGTCCACAGATCCAATACAATCCCTG
Organism: Anolis sagrei ordinatus; assembly: GCF_025583915.1. Lineage (NCBI taxonomy): Eukaryota > Metazoa > Chordata > Lepidosauria > Squamata > Anolidae > Anolis > Anolis sagrei. The sequence continues at coordinate 117,894,243 of NW_026847438.1, forward strand.
AGACAAGCCTCCCTTGGCTATCAACGATTTAGGCACTTCCTGGTGGGCTTCCACCCCTTTTACCACTTTTGCAGGATTTGATTCTCCTCTACTCTGCTGTGGCCTTTCAACAGGTGGTTCCCCCTGGCCCTGAGGCAGCCCTTTGATAGGAGRCTTTGGTGYATCACGACTCCTACTGGCTACTTTTGCCTGGYCCTGTTTAATGTGAGTGCCCAATTCTGGTGAAACAACTCCATCAAATCTTTTTACCCTTCTTGAGTGTTCCAAACGGGCTAGGAGGCTAATGTCTTCAGAAACCTCTGTTTTGAATACATGGAGAAGGAGATTGCAATTGGGATAATGACCAAGTTCTATTTGGTGTGTGTGGAGAGGGTTGTCCCTATCTTGGGTCCATCTCTCATCTTTCTCCCAAGTAATGCATGCTGGGGCCTCCGGCGAAGTCCCTTCATACGTTACTATAGCTTGTCCTGGATCAAGTAAAGTTTCAGTCATCTCATAATTTTGAGGCCGTAAAGTGCTCCATCCTTTTTGGCTTAATAATGTTCCTACCATTAGTGGCCATCCCTCACGCTGGGAAGTAGGCCCATGACTACAAATCCAACATTCAGTAACTTCTGTTTCATTCGCTATATCCCGAATCATCTGGTGGAATATATTCTGCTCCCATCCTCCCTACACTAACTTCGGGGCAATCACACTCAACACAATCAGGTAATAAGTATTCCACATTCCAAAATGAATAAGCTTTCCCCCATAAAACATGCCTATAATAGTAAACCACCCAGACCAACCCCAAGATAATAAGGAGTCCCACAATCACACTCCCCTCACCAAAAAAGTCCATTAAATCTTCTTTCTTCTTTCTTCTTTCTTCTTGCTTGATTGCAGTTTCAAAAACCAAGTCTCTCTCTTATTCAGGGCAACTTTATTCTCTTATGTTTTAAGTCTTTGAAGTATGTCTTTTTATTTTATTTATGTATGGTTTAATTAGTTCTTTATTCAATCATCCAACTCTTAAGTTTATTTGCTGTAAGTCAGGGTCCTCTGCTGTGTAGTCTTCTCTCTTAAGCAAGCTTAGTTCATCCTCAATTTGACACTTCCTCGTACCAATAGGAATTCATCAAGTAGCAGACCCCTTTCACTCCTGTCTCAGGTGTCACACTCCCCAGGATCTTTCAGCCACTTTAAATCCTCTGGTAAAACAGGGGGATACTGTAACAAGTAATTAATTAACATTTTTAAAATCTGTACTTCTTTCCTTGATGCTTAATCCTCCTCCACTTTCACATCATATTGCAACAGCTTATCTTCATTCTTCTACCAATTCAATTACTAACATTTTTGAACCTTAAAAAGCATCTCAATATTTTAGCAATTTAACCCCATAACATTCAATTCATCACAGCTCTCCCCACAAAATCTTCTAAATTTAAATGCATCTCAAATTGTCACTACTTTTTCTCTCTCTCAAACAGTTTCAAAACTAATATCAATTTTTTTTTCCAAAAAAGTTTTTCCAATTTTTCTTTCCCCGTGAGGGCATTCAAGTGGCCATTCTTGAATACTCTCAGCACATAATTTCCCTTTTTAACCCCACCAGGCATTTGCAAACAATCAACCTCACACAACCTCACACAACCTCAACACAACCATCTTATTCATCCCAAAACTGATTTCATACATACACTCATTTATTCTTTACTGCAATTCTCTTCTCAAAAAGGAATCTAATCATTCAGTTCTCACACTTCTTAATCTCACACATCTCAACAGTTTTTCTTTCATTATCTTTAATCCCTCTTTACTTCTGTACTAACATTTCATCACTACTGTATGACTTTCTTTTACATTCCCATTCTCCCTCTTTTCACTTCTTTTCCCACATGGTAATCACACACTCTGGTTTTTCTCCTGTGATTAACCAAATTCTCTCTCTTCTGACTTACTTTTCCCCTTGCTTTCTCAACATATTCTCAACATACCTTAACTTTCTTCTTGGGTGACTTTTCTCTTACCCACATACTTGGTCTTTCCCCATCATATGTATGGTTCCAGGTTTTTCCTGAATTATCCTCTTTTTCCTTTTATTTGAAACCTGTAAAGATTATTTCTCTCAACACTAACAGCTACACACATTCTTTTGGCTAGCCATACACACATTCAAGTTTTCAGGAAATGCAAACAAACATTTTCCCTTTTTCCCAAAAGACAGACACATATTTCACATATATTTTTCTTTTCTCTTTTCCTTTTTTTTTCTCATTTCATCATCATTTCTTTTTTTCTTTTGGCTTTTTCTCGGAAGCCTATAACCATTAGTCTCTTTTCATTTTGAACATACTGACATTTAACAAAGAAACAAAGCAAAAACAGAAACAAACATACGGTTGCAAAGCAGCTAGAAGGGACAATGCATATAGACACATCCAGATTCCACAATACACAACACATAGGATCAACATAACAATGTTTCCAACCTGAACACTTTTTCCCTTTTTTAAAAAGTGCACTTTTCCCAACCTAGGAGTGAGCCTTCTGTGGTGAAAGCGACACTCAGGGGTTTTTTTTTTTTCTTGAGGTCTGCAGTACCTCTTTTGAAAAAAACTGTTCCCCCAAAAATGTTTCCCCAGGCATTTCCACAAATGCCTATACCTTAAAAAGCTAGCTTCTCCCTTTTTCTGGAACTGCAGCTGTTACTTCTCAATGCACTTCAGTCAAGGGGCCGAGGAAGGAACAGGCCAGTGGAGGCGATTTTTTTCTTGTGGGTACCCTTTTTCGTCTCCCCTGATCCATGCCTTGTCCGGCCCACCGAGTGAGAGGCATCAGCCCCCAAAAGCTTACCTTTCCTTCTTCCTGTTCTCCAGCCCCACGTTGGGCGCCATTTTGTAGCGGGGAGGGTCCCCAATTTCCAATAATCCAGGAGATCGAAGAAGAAGGAAGAGACAGAGACAGCTTTTGTCTCACTGGTTGAGTAGAGACGTGACAGCTTTGCGGGCCTTTACGTACATCTAAAGTACCTTAGCCTTCACCAGATCAGCGGATTTACGAGTAAAGCTTACGAATACCGTTCAACATGATCATGCGGACTCCACATGATTTCTTACACATTATTGGATATGATTGCCAACACATCTTTCTATATAGATCTTTAACTAAGCAAGCAAGGGCAGTTTTCACCGTTATTTAGTCTTCTTTAGATACAGGGTATTCGCACATGACATTACGCACAATACATCAGATTTTTCCCAATTTGATCAGTTACAAAAAAGGTATGTTCAATTTGGTCTAGGTTAATTACTTCGAGACCAGACAGACGATGGGGGGCGCGGTCGTTAATATCATACTATTCTCAAAGAATTGTTATATTCAATTTGTCTATTAATTACTTCAACCAGACAGAAGATGGCGCTATTAGATCATACTTTCAAATGTTTGTTCTTCTTAGATCAATAGTTATCAATTTGTTCCTGGCACCAACCCCTTACGACCTTCTGAATATAGCTCAACTCTAGCCTTGGCTTCTTCAAATATTGACATAAGATAGCTTCTTTCGCTCTGTTCTTGCCCTCCACACCATCTGTCATTTTCCCTGCCACCAGAATCACCTCTCTGCACCTCCAGGAAATCTTTCTAAGGTAAAACTTATTCAATTTCATTAATTTCATTAAGTTTTGATTATTTTTCTACTTAGTTGCTGCCACAGTGCAACTGAGAATTTATCATGTTACCATGCCAATAAATGTGTACCTTGCTTCCCCCAGATGAGTTTTCCACATTTAAATCTAGAGCCAACTAACCATATCAGTATCAAATATATAAAATATAAATGTCATGCTAATACATTAAGTTCTTTCTAGGTGTTATAACTACTCAGGAAATACTGCTACTACCACATCAGTTCTAGATTATTAAATACTAGCCACCCCCTGCCACGCGTTGCTATGGCCCAGTCTGATCTGGAAAATAAAGTAATGAGAAAGTGTTGGTTTCTAATATATGTAATTTCTTTATGCTTGTGGGTAAACAGTATTTCTTGCTGTTACTTTGTCAGTATTGATGTAGAGATTGTCTGGTTTGCCTACTCTGGAACATGCAACATAATTGTCTTTCTTTAGGGGTCCCTTTCAAATCTATACTATATCTCTGTGTGTGTGGATCATTTCTATCTATCTAATCTATGGCTGGATGGCTCTTTGTCAGGAGGGCTTTGATTACGTTTTCTTGCCCTGGTGAAGCGAGTTGGACTGGATGGCCTTCAGTATGGGGGGTCTGTGTGGGAAGCTTGCCCAAATTCTGTCGTTGGTGGGTTCAGAATGCTCTTTGATGGTATCAATCCCAGTAACTACAACTCCCAAATGTCAATGTCCCCCAAACTCCATCTGTGTCCATATTTGGGCTTATGGAACATTCGTGCCAAGTTTGGTCCAGATCCATCATTGTTTGAGTCCACAGTGCTCTCTGGATGTAGGTGAACTACAACTCCCAAACTCAAGGTCAATGCCCACCAAACCCTTCTAGTGTTTTCTGTTTGTCATGGGAGTTCTGTGTGCCACGTTTGGTTCAATTCCACCATTGGTGGAGTTCAAAATGCTCTTTGATTGTAGGTGAACTATAAATCCCAGCAACTACAACTCCCAAATGACAAATTCAAATTTTTGAGTGAAGGACATACATTGGGTTGTTAGGTGTCTTGTGTCCAAATTTGGTGTCAATTTTCCCAGCGTTTTTTGAGTTCTGTGAATAGCACAAACGAACATTACATTTTTATTTATATAGGTGATGATATGTCAATAGTGTCATGGTTCTGTGCTGGAAGAGAATCTGGATTTTACAAGTCTCAGTCCAATGCTACAGCTATTATAGTGGCTCTACCAAGGTTTTGGTGTGTATTTTGTTTCCTTTATGTTTTGTTTCGGCATTGTTAAAATTCTGAAAACCACTTAAACTGTGAAAAATCTGGGAACCATATCCTGCAGCATTCCTTCCACTGTGCAGTAAAACAAGAGTCATGACAGAAATAACAACATGGTGTGAAAATAAAATATTGAAAACATTAGTGTGATCTTTCCTAAACAGTCTTTACTGCAGTTGTATGGGAAAAAACATTTTTATGAAAGCTGAACACACTAAAAACATAAGCATGATAAAATATTTGTTGGGCATATGGTATAAATATAATGATATATTTTTATTCAGACAGGCTTTTAAAGAAGAAGGTTTTTAAGATCAATTCAGGGCGCTTGTTGTTTTCTCACTTTGAATATGTTTTAATGGTTTTTAACTGGGAATTTTTAAAATACTATTTCTATTTAATCCTATTTTAATGGTCTCATATTTGTATATTTTAAATTGTATGCTAATGCTTTGAGTTTCCTTCAGGAGAGAAAAATTGGGGTATAAAGAAATAGAAGAAGAAGAAATAGAACAAGAAGAAATAAAACAAGAAAAAGAAGAGGAAGAGGAAGAAGAAGAGGAGGAGGAGGAGGAGGAGGAGGAAGAGGAGGAGGAACAGGTGGGATCATAAACTTGCAAAGGTAGTAGAAAATGAACACGCAAAAATACTGTGGGACTTTCAAATCCAGACTGACAAATACATCAGACATCACAACTGTGGAAAAGAAAAAAGTTTGGATTATTGATGTCGCCTGTTGACAGTGGCATTGAGGAAAAACAACAGGAAAAACTCAGCCATTATCAAGACTTCAAAATCGAACTGCAAAGGCTCTGGCATAAACCAATCCAGGTGGTCCCAGTAGTCATTGGCACACTGGTTGCCATGCCAAAAGATCTCAGCCGGCATTTGGAAACAATACACATTGACAAAATCACGGTCAACTGCAGAAGGCCACCTTACTCGGATCTGCGCGCAGCATCCAGCATATAGATCTCGTTTGCTGTGACATACTGTGTTTTTGTGTCAGAATAATAATAATAGTGATCGGCACACTGGGTGCAGTGCTTAAAGACCTTGGCCTGCACTTAAATACAATTGGCGCTGACAAAATTACCATCTGCCAGCTGCAAAAGGCCACCTTACTGGGATCTGCATACATTATTCACCGATACATCACACAGTCCTAGACACTTGGGAAGTGTCCAGCATGTGATCCAATACAACAGCCAGCAGAATGATCTTGTTTGCTGTGGATTCATCTTGTTCTGCTTCAAATAACAACAACAACAACAACAACAACACATAATACATCATACAGTCCTAGACGCTTGGGAAGTGTTCGACTTGTGATTTTAATACGAAATCCAGCATTTAGATCTCGTTTGCTGTGACATACTGTGGTTTTGTGTCAGTAAAATAATAATAATAATAATAATAATAATAATAATAATTTATTATTATTAATACTAATTAACTGCATAAGGTTTTCTTTAACAAACACACACACTTGATCCTGTTATGACTTACTGTAACAAAACTTTGATCTACACTAGAGCATCATATGCTCTGCTTGAGAGATCTGTGACAAATTCTCAAATTATTTTCCCCAATAAAAATAATGGTATAACCCCTCAAATAAAAAACTGTTGACCATTTCCACTACCTTGGCAGCCACCTCTCCACCAAAGTCAACATTGACACCGAAATACAACACCGGCTGAGCTCTACGAGTGCAGCATTTTTCCGAATGAAGCAGAGAGTGTTTGAGGACCGGGACATCCGTAGGGATAACAAGGTGCTTGTTTATAAAGCTATTGTCCTCCCAACCCTGCTATATGCCTGTGAAATGTGGACTGTCTAGAGACGTCACATGCAACTTCCGGAATGATTCCATCAGCGCTGCCTCCAAAAAATCCTGCAAATCTCTTGGGAAGACAGGTGGACAAATGTCAGCATGCTGGAAGAAGCAAAGACCACCAGCACTGAAGCTATGGGTCCTCCACCATCAACTCCACGTGGACCAGCCACGTTGTCCGGATGCCTGACCACCATCTCCCAAAGCAGTTGCTCTACTCCGAACTCAAGAATGGAAAACGGAATGTCAGTGGACAGGAAAAGAGATTTAAAGATGGGCTCAAAGCCAACCTTAAAAACTGTGACATAAACACTGAGAACTGGGAAGCCCTGGCCTGTGATCACTCCAGATGGAGATCAGCTGTGACCAGCAGTGCTGCAGAATTTGAAGAGGCATGAATGGAGGGTGAACGAGAGACACGTGCCAAGAGGAAGGCGCGTCAAGCCAACCCCGACCAGGACCACCTTCCACCTGGAAACCAATGCCCTCACTGCAGGAGACGATGCAGATCAAGAATAGGGCTCCACAGTCACCTACGGACCCATCCTGGAAGATTATCCTACTCAAACAACGAGGGAGCGCCTAAGTAAGTAAATAAAAAAATCTTCCACCTGCCCACCTTCAAATTTTCCTTTAGTCTTCAAATTTCTAGCAACTCAGTAACTCAAAACTTCAGCTGAGCATCTAGAAATACAGTTTAGGCACCTAAAGAAAATACCAAGGGCATTCGAATAAAGCAAATTTTAAAGATCTCAGAATGAATGATTTTCACTCTCTCATTTTCTGTAAAAACGAAATGTGGGCATGATATGAAATACATAGAGGATGGGGAGAATTCTTATTTGGGGAGGCAATGCCTTCATCTTGCTTCCTCTGAAGCCAAAGCAAGATCTATGGAATCCATGAATAATGGATTTCTACACACAGGTTAGTACAGAGTAATGAGAAATTGTATATAGCCTTGTAAATAATGAATATAGGAATTGTTTACATAGCATTAAGAAAAAAAAACATATAATCATTTACCTTGGTCCTCCAGGTTTTTGGGACTCTAAGTCCCAAAAGCCCTGACCAGCTTGTTGAATGTTCAGGAATTCTGGGACCTGAAGTCCAAAACACTTGGTGAACCAAAGGTTGGATACCACTGGTTTGCAAGGTCTGACTTTACTGATCTTGAAGAATTGTAGCATATGAGAAGATGGTATAGGACAAAATGTAAATTACAATAGCTTAGGCACAGAGAATCATATCAGGCTCTTGATTTTTATATTTCAGAATGGTACAGTATACTTCCAGATTTGATAGATGATTTACATATTATTATTATTATTATTATTATTATTATTATTATTATTATTATTACTACTACTATTATTATTATTATTATCTTTATTTGTACCCAGCTAGCATCTCCCGAAGGACTCGATGCGGCTTACAAAGGCCAAGGCCTCAAAACACAACATAACAATACACAACCTAAAGCAAATTAAAAACAGTTAAAGCAATATTAAACAACAAGCAATAAACAATACACCAYGACACWATAAAACTGGGCRGGGCCAGAGTAATYGGTWCAGATTAAAAGTGCTGARYTGACAMGTGGTATYTAAGGATTATYGYGTAAGTGCAGTGTGCCAGCAATCTTAATTTCTAATAAAGTGCTTCTGGGACTTSTTYTTGGAGMMTTCCTATTCTGGAAAGYCACATWGGAACAGCCAGGTCTTCAAGTTCTTTCTAAAGACTMCCAARGTAGGGGCCRYTCTAAGATCTTTMGGGAGGGTGTTCCAMWGTCGYGGGGCCACCACAGAAAAGGCCCTGTCTRGRGTCCCCACCAGACGRGCCTGCAARMCAGGCGGAATCGCYAGCAGGGCCTCACCGGATGAACGAAGTGAGCGCGTGGGTTCATACACGGAGATGCGGTCACGCAGGTAGGATGGTCCCAAACCATTTAGGGCTTTGTAGGTAAGCACATACACCTTAAATTGGGTTCGGAAAATAAACAGCAGCCAGTGGAGCTCCTTGAACAGGAGGGTTGACCTCTCTCTGTAAGGGGCACCAGTTAACATCCTGGCCGCTGCCTGTTGGACCAGTTGAAATTTCCGAGCCGTTTTCAAGGGCAGCCCCACGTAGAGTGCATTACAGTAGTCCAATCTAGAGGTGACCAAGGCATGGACCACCCCGGCCAGATCAGCCTTTGCGAGGTACAGTCACAGTTGGCGCACGAGTCTCAATTGTGCAAACGCCCTCCCGGACACCGCCGACGCCTGAGCCTCAAGCGTAAGCGATGAATCCAAGATGATCTATGCTTTATTATATTTATAGGTTTGAGTACATCTAAGTCAATGCCCGTGTTATTTTTGTTTAAGTCATTTCTTCAAGGAGCCTCCGGTGGCGCAATGAGTTGAACCCTTGTGCCAGCAGGACTGAAGAACGATAGGTCGGAGGTTCAAATCTGAAGAGAGTGTGGATGAGCTCCCGTCTGTCAGCTCCAGCTCCCCATGCAAGGACATGAGAGAAGCCTCCCTCAAGGATGGTAAAACATCAAAACACCGGGGCGTCCCCTGGGCAATGTCCTTGCAGACAGCCAATTCTTTCGCACCAGAAGCAACTTGCAGTTTCTCAAGTTGCTCCTGACATGAAAAAAAATGTCATTTCTGAATTATGGTGAGCTATATTGAAGCTATCATGGTGGTTTGTTTTTTTTTTCAAATTTGTTCAGAAGAGGTTTGCCTTTGCCATCCTCTGAGACAATGCAACTCGCCCAAGGTCAGTCAGTGGATTTTGTTGGCTCTCCAATGCTTTGTAGTTTCTTTTTAATCCTGAGACTATGTTTTGCAACAAGTCAACTGGGAACATTTTGTGCGGAAGCCCTGCCATATTCCGTTTTTCTAGCAGGATTTAATACTGAGCAGCACTCGTTGAAGTTTGATATCTGCAGTATTTCCAAATAAACCCCAGTCTGGGCTATGCCACAGAGCACTTCCTATAACCATCAAAATCACCAAAGGAAGAGGTTAAATCACCAAAGCCAATTTAATTAAATTTAACAAGCTTCAATAAGTATGAAGCACAGTTGCCAGCTAAGCTACTGCATTATTCACTTTTACATGTGCAAGGCCTTTCCATTAATATTTGACTACAATGAAATTAAATTAAAAATTTTCTACTTCAGTACCGCTCACTGCTGCTTTACTGAAGGGATCCAAAGGTTCTCAGACAATACAGGAGATAAGTGGCACTCTTTATGGAAGCATGTCTGTAAGAGAAACAGTACCCACAGGGTCTCTGCTCCCATTTCCATGTTCTTTCACTACCACCGTGTCGTCCTACCTTGGAGCACTTCAGTCTTGTTCATTTGATTCGAGACAAAGTGCGCTCATGGACTGATGCTCATTCCAACCCACACCTTAAACCAATACATGAAAGTCCTCATAAAATAACTCCATGGGATATATAATTGTGTAGGTTTAGGACTCCATTTTTTCACATGATCTGCTAGTCCTCTTCTCAGCTGCATACTAGGTGCTTCAAAGTATCTACAGCATTTATGACTTCAAAGTACATCTATTCAGGCATCAATGTCAATGGGAAAGAATTGGCAAAATGTATCAAGAAGGTTCTGAAGTCATGCATGAGTACAGATTCCCACGTGTAATTGTTCAAGTTTAAAACCATTGAAGACAGTGACCTCTCTTCAATGTAGTTGGCATTCTGATCACTTGACAGCCACATGAGCACCTGCCCTGTGGGCTTTTGGAGGCCCTTGGCTTGGTTGATGGATAGGGGGGATGCAAAAGGAGAAGTGGGTCTTCTTCCCTTCCATTTCTGCCAGCTACCACCTTCACCTTACTCACCTTCCCTGCCTCTCTACCCTGCCACCAGAGTACACATAGAAGTAGAGTCCAGAAGGTGACTGAACTAATGGGCACACATGGAGCCAAGCCACCTCCTCTCCCTCCTTCTCTGCTCCTCCCTGCCTCTCTTTTGTGAAACCAGGGCACATGTGGTGGTGACCAAGCCCCATGAGGACCATGATAGTGACAGTGGTTTCCAGATGCTTGGCCCCTCACCACCCCCAAGAGGGTCCAAGCGATATTTGTGGATTGTCCACATCCAAGGAAGTTCTCTATCCCCAAACTCTCAGAATGTGGAGGACCAATGGTGCTCAAAGTTCAAATTATTTACTTTTAATTTTTAAATAATATCTTTGAATATTCAGTAAGCCCCATCCACAGACACAATAATAATAATAATAATAATAATAATAATAATAATAATAATAATAATAATAATAAACTTAATAATAATAAAATCCATCTTGAAGCCAGCTCGAGGTCAGACTGTCCAGAAAATGCCCCCATGTGAGTTCCAAAGTAAATCTGGCCCAAATCACCATGAGTTAAAAACTCACCATAAATCCCAATTGTAGCCATACAATCCACATAATTCCTCCTGTGTATAACCACAACACAGGATGCAAGATAAATGTTAAGTGCAAATGTAAACAGGGCTTAAGTTGCCTCCCCCACCCTCCAACAAGAAAAGCACAGCATTTCAATGGGAATGCTAGATTGTTCTGTTTTATTTGCTATGAAGCATGCACTGGGAAAGCTGTTTGTCTCTGCCAGGAGATAAGGAAAAAAAATAAAATCCTGGGTTTTGATTAAGGCCATTAATCCAGATCAGAATGTGGAGTATAGAGAACAGGGTGTGTGGACTCTCTCTCATCTTCCAGAGGGATCTTGGGGTGCCTGTGTGGGCACTCTAAGCCAAAACCTCACACCTGACACCAGGTAATGTCATGGAGATGGGACCTGATGTTGAAATTAAGTATTATGTGTTAGGCATGGAGCACAGTTGCTCACAACCTCTCATCCAAACACACACATTTACACTGGAAAATATGACAGAAAATCTATAAATCTATAAAATTCTCCAAATTTGAAATTTTCAAGAAGCTGAGATAGTGACATATTTGCTTTCTGATAGCTCAATGTATACACAAAATTATGTAAAATATTGCCAAAAAATAGCTTCAGGCTATGCGTATAAGATATTTAATAAACAACACAAATGAATTTTGTTTTTCGACTTGGGTCACATCTTCAAGATATCTCATTATGTACGTATATGCAAAAACAGATATTCAAACAAAAAAATCCGAAATCCCCAACATTTCTGGCCCCAAGCATTTTTTATTCAGAGAAAGGATACTCTACCTGTTTGTTGTTTTTTTTTTTTCATATACTTAGTCTCTCTTGGGGATTGTGTATGTAGTCATTCCTGGCTATCTCCACAACGTTCTGGAATTTCTGGTCCATGTTGTGAGTAGCTCTGCCTTAAGAGTACCAGAATTTTGCTAAAATCTGGAGTATCACACAGCTTTGCACTGTGTGGACAACAAGAAAAGGTTCAATATGTACTAGTCAGTCCACATGGACCGCCACCCCTTTCTCCGATTCCATGTGTTCATCAGGGAAAAGGGATGGATGGAGCCTATGTCATTGCTACCAGATGGCTCCATGACATCAGCAGAGATACTCGCACAACCAGGGGGAAGAAGGGGGGATTCCATCTCTAATTCTAGGACTTTTTAGAGGCCATATATCATGAACCACAACACAAAAACAAATGAGAATATTGGAAAGATCCAGACTCCTAATGAGACAGCAAAGGGCAGGTCACCTCTGGAAAATTATACCAAGGAGTAGTGATGCCTCGCAAACGTATATGGTGGGGATGAGGGACAAGGCCTTCTCGGTGGTGACCCCCCACTTGTGGAATTTGCTCCCCAGTGAGATTAAATCGCCATCCTTCCTCCTTACCTTTAGGAAAAAACTGAAATCGTGGTTTTGGAACCAGGCTTTTGGCTAGCAGGCACAATGGCACCTTGGACACTGAACTGAACCATATGATTGTTATGTTAATGGAAACGGCTATATGACTGCATAAGTAATGTTATTGTTTTTAATCTGCTGTGTATTTATGGTTTTATATTGTTGTTTATTGTGATTGCAGTACTGAATTGTTGCCTGTGTTAGCCGCTCTGAGTCCCTCCTCGGGGGTTAAGAAGGGTGGGGTAGAAATGTTGTAAATAAATAATAATAAATACATGCTCTATCAACTCTAAAGGAAATAATTTGATTATTAATTGACAAAAATAAAATGCAAGTTATATTTTTTTAAAGACTAACACTTGTTATAGAAGAGAAAATACAGTAGAGATAATGCATAGCGTGTTCAGGGATTATGCCAAGCTTATCATCTGAGCTCAGAAGTAGAAACAAACAGCCAAACTATCACAGGGCCATAACTGTCAAACTGCAACACCATTAAAATGGCAGCGGACCTAAAAGATCGACACTGCCTGGTACGGATCCCGAATGTACTAATAAGAATTGAACCTCTTTACTGACAAAATTGAAGGCATAACAGACAAGGCTCTGACCCTTCAAAATAATGACTTAACAAGGTGATCTCACTTAGATTTCAAGCATCATTGCTACCTTCCCTTTGGTGACCCCTTTTGGTCACATTTCCCAACTGTGCCTTTTGTTGTCAGCTACTGCTCATGAAAGACTGGGTTCTTCTTTCCTTGCTTCTTCCTCCAGTTCCCCAAGAAAGGGAACTTCAAGGGTTTCATGGATACTTATTATCTGCGCTATTGTATTTGCTGCCAGTGTATTATTGCTCTGTGTGACTACCAGTTTAAATAGGAACTCTCTTTTTTATTTCATTCCTGCTTTTCGGCCATACCTCCGTAAAGAGATGGAAAGAACATCTCTTTAAAGTTTCTGGGGTCAAGTTTTGAAACACTTTTACTTTATTTCTGCTATACCCTAGATTCTGCTGAGAGAATCGCTTGCTTAGAACTTTCTGAAGAAGCACGAGAAGGAGATTATTAAGGATCTTGGGAATTTGAGGAAATGCCTATTTAAAATTTCTGTATATCTTCATATGACTAAAACTTTCAGTAAAGTAAAGGTAAAGGTTTTCTCCGGATATTAAGTCCAGTCGTGTCCAACTGGAGAGTGGTGCTCATCTCCATTTCTAAGCCGAAGAGTCGGCATTGTCTATAGACACCTCCAAGGTCATGTGGCCAGCATGACTGCCGTTACCTTCCCACCGGAGTGTCCAACTGGAGTGGTGGTGCTCATCTCCACTTCTAAGCCGAAGAGTCGGCATTGTCTGTAGACACATCCACGGTAATGTGGCCAGCATGACTGCATGGAGCGCCGCTACTGTTCCATTATCCAGGCAGATGCCACCAGGGGGTGCTAGAGAGAGAAGGATAGTCCATTTTACAGGAAGGAGTTGAAGGAGGAAACCATTTTCCCCATTTTTGCTGGTTATTCCCCCTCCCCATTTCCCATATCATAAATGAGGGTTATTTCCACAATGGCAGGCGGGGGGGATGACAGGAAAACGGGGAGAAATGGTTTTCCTCCTTCAACCGACCCTCCACCCCTGTAAAATGGACTATCCTTCTCTCTCTAGCACCCCCTTGTGGCCTCTGCCTGGAACAATAATGGCGCTCCATGCAGTCATGCCAGCCACATGACCTTGGAGGTGTCTATGGACAACACCAACTCTTCAGCTTAGAAATGGATAATGGAACAGTACCAAACAGTACACCAGATTATTTGCATGCATCAAATGGGAAAAATGAGTTATCATAAACTGTATGGAAGAGAAGAGAAACTTAAGGGAAAAGTCTATATTTTATCCATATACATACATACTAGGCTTGTGCAATTTGACTGGAGGGTGGCTTGTTTTTGGTATCCGAATTTGTTGGGTACCCAGATCTGTTTTTGGGAGCCTCCAAAAAATCAGTTAATAGAAAAATCTGTTTTCAGCTAGAAAGATCCAGCCCATTGGCTGCAATGGGGAACTTACAAGGCTCCCCTTTTCATTCCAGGGATTCTTTCCTTTCTTCCGTTCTGGGTTTGATCAATGGGGTTTAGGAAGCAACTTTCCTGAGCTCCTTTTATTTATTTATTTATTTATTTATTTATTTTTCAAGGGAGCCTGGGTTTGAGAAATGGGGTTAAGAAAGCATGTGCCACGTGATCCCGAACAGAAGGGAAGAAACTGTGCCCGGCAGCCAGATTGGCTGTTTCGGCAAAAAAAAAAAAATGGCGGCTGAGCCCTTACCAGTACAGCCAGCCAAACAAGTCAAACAAAGCGGATTGGCTGAAGGGAACCAACCAAACTGAATCTGTGCAAAAGCCTAATATATACATACATACATACATACACACACACACACACACACATATATGCTCTGATTGTTTTGAATGGCATCATAACTCAAAAACTACTAGACTAATTGCCACCAGATTTGGCCACAAGACACTTACTAACCCAAGGAGTGACCATCACTCAAAAAAGTTGATTTTGTCATATGGGAGTTGTAGTTGCTGGGATTTATAATTAACCTACAATCAAAGAGTATTCTGAACTCCACCAATGATGAAATAGAACCAAACCTGGCACATTCGACTCCAATGACCAACAGAAAACATTAGAAGGGTTTGGTGGGCATTGACCTTGGGTTTTGGAGTTGTAGTTCACCTACATCCAGAGAGCACTGTGAACTCAAACAATGAAGGATCTGGACCAAACTTGGCACGAATACTCCATATGCCCAAATATGAACACTAATGAAGTTTGGGGAAAATAGATTTTGACATTTGGGAGTTGTAGTTACTGGGATTTATAGTTCACCTACAATCAAAGAGCATTCTGAACCCCACCAATGATAGAATTGGGCCAAACTTCCCACACAGAATCCCCATGACCAACAGAAAATACTGTGTTTTCTGATGGTCTTTGATGACCCTTCTGACACCCCCTCGACCCCCCCCCCCGGGGTCCCTACCCCCAGGTTGAGAAATGCTGCCTTAATGCCATCCAGTCCAACTCTCTTCACCAGCGCAAGAAAACATTATCAAAGCCCTCCTGACAAGGAGCCATCCAGCCATAGATATAGATAAATATGATACACACGTATGTATATGACAGATATAGTATCATAGGTTTGAAAGGGACTCCTAAAGAAAGACAGTGATATGTTGCATGTTCCAAAGTAGGCAACCCAGACAACCTCTACATCAACACTGACAACAAGAAATACTGTWTTCCCACAAGCATAAAGAAATTACATATATTAGAAACCAACACTTTCTCATTACTTTATTTTCCAGATCACCAGACTGGGCCACAGCAACGTGTGGCAGGGGACGGCTAGCATATAACTAAAATCACATAACGCAAACTTGCACAGTACGTGGGTCRACTGTATTCAAATATTGCATCTACGTATCTTCAAATTACCTCTTGACTTCTGAAAACTCCATAAATTCAATAGGGTTTTCTTAGATCACCAGACTGGGCCACAGCAACGWGTGGCAGGGGACAGCTAGTACACTAATAAAACAAAAATGGCTCTGCAGTGTGTTTTCAATACTTGTTCTTTTWAAAAAAAACCTTAGAAATAGTTATTCCCACAGTGTCCATATTTAACCYACATTTTTCACTCTCATCATGAATTAATTTCAGATTTTAAAATTAATTTCAGATGTTAGCATTCCTGCATGAAACCTTCTCTGTGCAAGTCTTTACAGTTACATAGCGCATTCAAATGGGTCTTTGTGAAAATAGCTGTTGAGGTTGAAGGTATTTAATTCTAACATCAGGGTTATGTTTGAGAGGCAAATTGCAAAATATACTGAAGGACAGTATATCTTTCTGGAAAAAGTGCTGTATTTGTAATGAATTCACGGAGAGCCAGAATGGCTATTTGCCTTGCTAATCAAAGCTTGATATGTGCAGAAGGCAGCTAATTAACTTTATTCCAATGGGATTAATTATGGCAAGAATAGGAGAATCCTCCTTGCCTTTTCCCAGTTCTTATATGTGGAAGACGTTGGTAGCAGGGGACTTTGCTGTTTCGCATGCAATTTTCCATCCTCATAAGCAAGGGGAACCCTGCAAGAATTAAATTATTAAAGTCCTGTCAAACATGGTAGATAGGACAAGTCCCTCAGTGTCTAAGGAAAGGTTTGGAAATAAATGATAAAACTGAACTACATACAGACTAATTATCCAGATGGATTGATTTAATCGTAAAGTTAAAACATTGATCAACAAGAGAAAAATCATTCAGAAACTCTGATCATTGATTTATATTAAGTTTCCCTAGTCCTTCTTCATCACAGTGATCATGGCCTTGAAGAGAAATGTTGCGAGGTGGAACAAAATTGCTGCTGAAGCCTGCATTGGAGGGGCCTATAAAATTGAGGATTTAAGTTCCAAATGGACCTTAAATTCTCAAGTCTATACAGTAAATATGTTATAACATGAAATTTGAAATCCATTTGTTTCATAGGAAAAATGAACAGTCCTAGTAAAAAAAATGTATTGTCGAAGGCTTTCATGGCTGGAATCACTAGGTTGTTGTAGGTTTTTCAGACTGTTCTAGAAGCATTCTCTCCTGACATTTTGCCTGCATCACAACCTCTGAAGATGCCTGCCATAGATGCAGGTGAAATGTCAGGAGAGAATGCTTCTAGAACATGGTCATACAGCCCAAAGAGCCTACAATAGTCCTAGTAAAAAGCCAAGAAAATAGAATGAGCCCTTGCTATCCACTGAGGTTTGGTTCCAAGACCTTCCATGGCAACCAAAATCTGTGAATGTTTAAGTCCCATTATATAGAATAGTGTAGTAAAATGGTGTCCCCTATATAAAATGGCAAAATTAAGGTTTACTTTTTGGTTGGAGAGGAGAAGGAAATCTTTTCAAACCATAGATAACTGAAGCTATGGATCCAGAATGTGTGGGTTTCGATGTCCAACTCAACTCTTAAAAAGCATTAAGTACCATATAGTTGTTGTTTTTTAAAAAAGAAATAATGATTGAACCATTTCATTACATTTCTTAAAAAACTGCTGTGGAGAGTGTAATATATACCACTAAGATAGGTGACTTTGAGTACTGTCTGGTTCTTTCACTATCATTTGTTTCTCTATCAGCTCCAGCTCCCCATTGCGGGGACATGAGAGAAGCCTTCCACAAGGATGGTAAAACATCAAAACATCCGGGCGTCCCTTGGGCAGCGTCCTTGCAGATGGCCAATTCTCTCACACTAGAAGCAACTTGCAATTTCTCAAGTCACTCCTGACACGACAAAAAAAAGCTATCATTGTCAGTTGCGTTGACTCACACAATGTCCTTTTTAAGAGATAAAAAGGGCTTTCAGTGACCATGTGGAACATCTCCTTCCAGCAGCTCATGAGGCAAGAACTGTCAATCTCTCTCTCTCTCTCTCTCTCTCTCTCTCTCTCTCTCTTTCTCTAAGCACGTACACAGCTGAAGCCTGAATATGAAACTGTTGCCAAAATTCCCAGGCTCAGCTAGCTCCCTGGGTGTGGCCCAACCAATCAGGCATGGCCTAACTCACACTCACTAACAGAAGTGAGAGGACAAGAGGGATCCTCTCACTTCTGCAGGAGTCTACCGTATACCATGCAGCTGTGGACAAGTCTACATAGGGACCACCAAACGCAGCATTGCCCAAACACGAATCAAGGAACATGAAAGGCACTGCAGACTACTTTAACCAGAGAAATCAGCCACAGCAGAGCACCTGATGAACCAACCTGGACACAGCATTTTATTTGAGAACACAGAAATGCTGGACCACTCCAACAACCACCATGTCAGACTACACAGAGAAGCCATTGAAATCCACAAGCATGTGGACAATTTCAACAGAAAGGAGGAAACCATGAAAATGAACAAAATCTGGCTACCAGTATTAAAAAAATCTAAAATTACAACAGCACAACAACAGAGAGGAAACAAACAAGAACATCTAATCACCTCTCAACAAAAGTTTGCTCCAGGCACTGTCAGGCCATTATATGCTAATCAAGGTGGTCAGTTGAAACATTCACACCTAGCTCCAGCAGACAAAAGTCCTTTGTCCCACCCTGGTCATTCCACAGATATATAAACCCATTTTCCTAGTTCCAACAGACCTCACTACCTCTGAGGATGCTTGCCATAGATGCAGGCAAAACGTCAGGAGAGAATGCCTCTAGACCATGGCCATATAGCCCGAAAAAACCTACAACAACCCACTCACTGATTTCTTACATGCCCTAACAATGCTGACAGAGGTTTCCCAAAACATGAGACTAAATGTTGTTTTTTATTGTTTTGTGAGGATCTCAGAGACTCCAAGAAGCAAAAGTAGTGATAGTTAGCTTTTGCGTTTGTGTTCTTCATTCTAATGAGAAGCAGAGCAGAGACTTTGACCCATTCTACACTAACAAACACCACATGGGGCTAGTCTAGGGTAACTAGGGGCAAGGCTACCTTCACTTAGCTTTGTCCCACATTGCCCAAAATTAGGTTTGTCCCACATTGTCCAAATACTGCAATAATATTTGACCACTCCCCCAAAATAGGGCTTGTGGGAACAGTTGGGCCAGTTCCAAAATGGAACTGGCCACAACTGTCCCCACTGTTTTACAACATTTCCTGATCTCAGGTGGCTTGGGAACAGGAGATGGCTGTTTGTTTCTCCCATACAGGGGCGGCTCATCCATTACGCGAAGTAAGCGGTCGCAGAACACTTTTTTTGCCAGGGGCGCAGAGGCACCTCTGTAAATGCCCCTCGACTGCCACTTGAGGAGCGCCCCCTCAGCTCACAACAGCCCTAGCAGTCCGGGGGGAGCCTCGGTTTTCTTGCCTCGCTGCCGGGCGATCCTCTTCCCAAAGGGGCCGGGCCCTTGAGCCTCGCCTAGCCCCTCTCTTTCCTGCTCCACCCACCACCGGGTGCACGAGTAGAGCCGGCACTCAATTGTTCTCCACATTCGATCCCTTCCCCATGACCGGCTCCCTTTCCCGATCCCCCGGCACTCCACCCGCCTCCTCTCCTCTCCCCAATCCACGGGTCAGCCAAGGGGCGAAGCTGCCGCGCCTAGCCCGCTTCAGGTCCGGAGGCGTGTCTGAAGACCCCAGCGTGCGCACCAAAAGTCGCCTCTTCTCCTGACTTTCTCTTCAGCCATTGGGACCAAGAGAGAGAGAGAGAGAGAGAGCCCCTCCAGCTGGAGGTATCTCCCACCTCCGCTCCCTCCTTTGTTTTTGCGCCTACCTTCAGGAAAGGTGGGCATCTCCACCTCTCTCTCTCTCTCTCAGTCCCAATGGCTGAGGAGAAAGTCAGGAGAAGAGGTGACTTTTGGTGCACACGCCGGGGTCTTCAGGCACGCCTCCGGACCCAAAGCGGGCCAGGCAAGGGAGCAAATGCGGCAAGTGTAGTTACTGGGATGTATAGTTCACCTACAAAGAGCATTCTGAACTCCACCAATGATGGAATTGAACCAAATATGGCACACAGAACTCCCACGACAAACAGAAAATATATATCAATCATTGGTTGGGGGGGCACCAAAATACTGTTTGCTTACCGTTGAAAATTACCTAGGGCCACCTCTGCTCCCATACCCTCTATGTTACAGTGGTCTCCAACTGTGACACAAGTCCTACCTCACATGTCTTGACTGCAGCCAGGTCAACAGCTATGTTATGGACAGCGTGGATGAAGGTTTGCTGAGTGAGGGCTTAGCTGTTGAACTAGAGCTTAGCCAGGAACAGTAACTCCGTCAGCAACACCTAGAAGTAACAACTACTCAGACTTCTGGCCAAACACAAGAGGCTTCTGTTGAGCAGGAAGAGTTAACTTTGCCTCCCTTTTTAGAACTAAGCAAAGAAAGGTTCAGCTGAGGAGATCAGAATGGCTTGCTGAGTAGAAGGCCAGCAATTGGGATCAGCTGTGAAAGCAGCATTTAGGAGTTTGCAGTGTGTTACCTGATTGCTGGCTACAATTTCTATATTCAAACCTGGACCTTGGAACCTTGTATCTTGTGTATTATTACCAGGCTGATGTCACGGCACATGACAGGTAGATCCCATGTCATAACTATTTGGTTTAGTTTAACAGTAAATATAGAAAACAAACTACTAAACCATACAGCTAATAGCAAGAGACACATATCATGTTCAGGTACAGTTATCAATAAATGCATTCCATCAATTGTTTCAATTAATGTCATCAGAAATACATATGTCTCCTTGTTGTATGTCTTTCTGAACCAAACAATGTCCAAAACTATTACTTTGTTTCTGATAGAGTATTTGCCTCTTTGTGTTCAGTTATTTATTGAATGAATAGAAACCAAACTTTCCAAAAGTCATCTTTGTCTCCAGTTCCTTGAAGCAATAGGTCAGCTTCTCTGTTAGTACAATATGTCACACTGTCGCCTGCTAGCTATTTATATTCAGGTTTTTTAAGTCCTTCAATTTTTTTTTGAAATGTCCAAGTGAACTGCTGTTAGCAACATGGACATGAGCTTCTGGTGTCACGTGTTCTTATCTGCTTGTCCAAAAATAGATAGTAAAAATAGCTTACCACATGGTGTGATAGTCTCAATAATAATCTTTCATAAAGCATTTGAGATTTGTAATCATGCACTTTCGGGAATTTGAGAAAATGTATCTTTTCCCAGATATTCTCCAGCACACCAAAAAGAAAAGCACCATATTTACTTGTGTCGAATGCAACATCAAATCTAATGCACACCTCAATTTTCAAAACCCTGAAACCAAAAAAAGTATTTGCTGCTGAATGTTATGCGCAGCAGCAAAAAGCACACTCCTTGTAATTTAGCCCAAAAAGGTGCACATTACAGTTGCAGCCTGTTTAGAATTCCTTATTTGAAATCAAAAGTGTTAAAACATCAATTCTAGTGGGTTGTTGAAGGTTTTTTCGGGCTATATGGCTATGTTCTAGAGCAGGGGTCCTCAAACTAAGGCCCGGGGGCCGGATGCGGCCCTCTGAGGTCATTTACCCGGCCCTTGCTCTGGGTCAACCTAAGTATGAAACTACTTGAAAGCACACAATAACAACAACAATCCTATCTCATCAGCCAAAAGCAGGGCCACACTTCCCATTGAAATACTAATAAGTATTGTTTTAAATTGTTTTTTGCACTACAAATAAGATATTTGCAGTGTGCATGATTTTTTCGAATTATAATCCGGCCCGCCAACAGTCTGAGGGAATGTGACCTGGCCCTCTGTTTAAAAAGTTTGTGGACCCCTGTTCTAGAGGCATTCTCTCCTAACGTTTCTGAGAATGCTTGCCATAGATGCAGGCGAAACGTCAGAAGAGAATGCCTCTAGAACATGGCCATATAGCCCGAAAAAACCTACAACAACCCAGTGGTTCCGGCCATGAAATCCTTTGACAATACATAAATTCCAGTAATGGAAAAGAAAATCTTGGGTGCATCTATGATGTAGAATGAATCCAGTTTAACTGCCCTGGTTCAATATTATGAAATCATGTGGTTTTACAGTCTTGAGCTTTCTGTGCTAAGGAATGCTGATGTCTCACCAAACTACAAATCCCAGGATGGCAAAATGTAAGACAGCAGGTGCTCCTGAAGGAGTTTCCCCTTTTGCTTCGCTTAGCACTAAGATTACCATATTATGCAAACTTAAGGTGGGTGCGCATAAATTTTGGCGAGATAATTTAGCCAAAAAAGGTGAACTTTAGATTTGAGTAAATAGAGTCTGTTGTTTTGTTTTTATTTATTTATGTTTCTGGTTTTACTAATTTCAATGTATTAGTTTTACAGTGGTGTAAAATATCAAAATGGTCTCCGCTAAGGATAGCATGTCTCCTCTGAACAAATACCTGAAAGAGGTAATGGGCGGGATAAGGAAAAACAAACTGAGAATGAATCCAGAAAAAACAGAGGTGCTTGCCATCAAGGGTCCTAATCTGGGGATGGAGGTGTGTCAACCAGTCCTAGGTGGGGTTATACTTTGAAACCATTCCTGGGTGGTGTTATACCCTGAAAGACTGCGTTCATAGCTTGGGAGTGCTCCTGGATCCTTCTCTCCAAATGTAGATGCAACTGTCAGGAGGGCTTACTACCAGCTTTGGCTAAAACACCAGCTGTGCCCCTTCCTAGATTTGGAGAATCTAAAGATGATAGTGTTCATGGTGACCTCAAGGTTGGACTTCTGCAAGCCTTTGAGAATGTCTAACCGCAATTGTCCACAATTAATGACAGCACTGCACTTTTGTCCCATTCCCTAGTTCATGAACTACCACTTGCACTATCCCATTCCCCTGTTCCTGGTTACGGTTGGTCATGTTTTATGACAGTTATCACCATAGGTTATTGGGTGCTGTTTTGAGTTTAAATAATTGTTTTATATGCTTGTGGTTTTATCTTTTATTGTATTGTGTGTTTATTTTTATTTTTTTGCATTGTTCCAGGCACATTGTGCCATATGTAAGACGCCTCAAGTCCCTTTGAAGTTATTGTTGTTGTTGTTGTTGTTGTTGTTGTTGTTGTTGTTGTTATTATTATTATTATTATTATTATTATTATTATTATTATTATTACACTTTACATTGGTCTATCTTTGCACCAAGTTCAGAAACTCCAGCTGGTTCAAAATACGTCTGCCAGATTGGTTATAGAAACATCCAAGAGTGAGTATATTACACCTATACTAAAGTCACTCCACTGGTTGCCAATTAGTTTCCAGGCAACGTACAAGGTACTGGATTTGATTTTTAAAGTCTTACATCAGTGGTTCTCAACCTATGGGTCCCCAGATGTTTTGGCCTTCAACTCCCAGAAATCCTGGTAAACTGGCTGGAATTTTTGGGAGTTGTAAGCCTGGGAACCCACAGGTTGAAGACCACTGCTCTACATGGTTTGGGCCCAAGTTACCTACAGGATCACCTTCTTCCATACAATTCGCCTTGAACACTGAGGGTGCTTCCAGACAACATCAACATGAGGATCAAATAAGTGGGGCAAAAATAATGGGACCTGACAGCAAGTCCAAACACAAACCTATCAGTCGCGGTCAATGGTCCTCCGCTGTCCTGACACCTTCCTTTGTAGTGGATTTTAGAAAGCCACAAGACAGACAGGTGACATCCAGTGGAAGTTTACTTTTTTTAAAAAAATGACTCTCTGAGATGTGCTGGATCTTATATGCACTCGTGCTGATATGTAAAAGTACACACAAGCAGATTTCTTGTTCTCTCTCCTCACCCACCTGTAAATTCGAGCTGTGTTTAATATCCTAAACATCAGAACAAAGGAATGGTAGAGAGCTCTAACTGTAACTGCTTTCCAATTGTGCTTCCATTTAGCCATCTGTGTGTCCATAGCTCCATTTTTTGACAGCCCTGATCAGATGTTTTGGGACTTTAAAATGTGCACGTGCACTGGAGCAGTCCACACCAGGGTATACAAACAAAGTCACGTGTTTTCCATGATTGCAGGAATATACAGTCATGCAAATATGCACATTTTTGGCCGTAATCAGGTTTTAAGCGCACCTTTTTAATGTATATTTCAGCTGTTAACCCACATCAGCACACTTTTTCATGAAACACCATTTAGCCACTCACACACCCCTTTTATCCCAGTTTCTTCTGGGTTTTGGGTCATGTGTAACCCGTCTGGAGCCAAGAAGAAAGACAGGTAAGAAATGAAATTATTATTATTATCATTATCATTATCATCATCATCATCATCATCATCATCATCATTGTGTATCATTATTATTGTGTATCATTGTTGTGCATCATTTTAAATGAAGCTTTCTTGGTTGCAGTTGCTGGTGATTTCAACAATTGTGAGTATTAAATATTTGAAGTCATGCAAACATTCTATGCAATTTTTGATATATGAATGCTCCAAGAATATGATTCTTAATGTGGGTGATGGAGGAAAGTGAGAACAGCTACATGTGATCAGTAGCAAAACATGATTATGCAGGTTGTTAGTATCATGCTTAGGAAAACCTACCTGACCTGGATTTGTCCTCGATCCCAGTCATCAGATTCTGGGAGTTCTACACATATGGCATGAGCAGCATCTAGACTACTCACTGGAGTGTCATACAGGGAGCACACCACCCCTGTTATGTCAGCTCCACTGGCTGCCGATCCAGTTCCGAGCACAATTCAAAGTGCTGGTCTTGACCTATAAAGCCCTATACAGTTCTGGCCCAGCGTACCTGTCTGAACATATCTCCTTCTACGTCCCACCTCGGAGTTTAAGATTTTCTGGGGAGGCCTTGCTGTCAGCCCTGCCTCTGTCACAAACGTGCTTGGCAGTAACGAGGGACAGGGCCTTCTTGATGGTGGTCCCCTGCCTGTAGAATTCACTCCACAGTGAAATTAGATTATCGATGTCCCTCCTTTCCTTTAGAAAGAAGTTAAAAACGTGGATGTGGGACCAGGCCTTCGGGTAAGCTTGCTGACAATGACAGTGACAATGATGATAATTGCTATGGAAATTGACTATGGACTTGCTTGATGGAATCTCTAACTACAGGATTCAGCTCAGATAAGGGTACCAGGCTGTTACTGAAACAGAAACAGATTTTAATTAAATGTGATTTAATGTTTTAAATGTATGTAATTATTGGATTTTATTATGTGTACATTGGAGACATCAAATTGTTGCCGGCTGGAAGCCGCCCTGAGTGTGTCTCCCCCCCCCCCCCCCCGGGAGTTGAGAAGGGCGGGGTACAAATACCTTTTTTTTTTTGTTGTTGTGTTAGGAGTGACTTGAGAAACTGCAAGTCGCTTCTGGTGTGAGAGAATTGGCCGTCTGCAAGGACGTTGCCCAGGGGACGCCTGGATGGTTTGATGTTTTTATCATTCTTGTGGGAGGCTTCTCTCATGTCCCTGCATGAGGAGCTGGAGCTGATACAGGGAACTCATCTGCCTCTCCCCGGATTCGAACCTGCGACCTGTCGGTCTTCAGTCTTCAGTCCTGCCGGCACAGGGGTTTAACCCACTGCGCCACCGGGGGCTCCTAATATCTTAAATAAATAAATAAATAAATAAGTACTCGGGTGACGAATTCGAACCTGCGCGAACCTGAGGGAAAGATACTAGAGACAAAGTTGAAGTACTTTGGCCACATCATGAGGAGACAGGAAAGCCTGGAGAAGACAATTATGCTGGGGAAAGTGGAAGGCAAAAGGAAGAGGGGCTGACCAAGGGCAAGATGGATGGATGGCATCCTTGAAGTGACTGGACTGACCTTGAGGGAGCTGGGGGTGGTAACGGCCGACAGGGAGCTCTGGCGTGGGCTGGTCCATGAGGTCACGAAGAGTCGGAGACGACTGAACGAATGAACAACAACAACAACAGGGTGACGAAAACAATGTAAATTTCCCCAAAAGAGTGTTTTTAAATGAGTAAATAAAATCCCCAACATTTGTGGGAACAACATCAACTAATGCAACATCTACACTGCTATATATTGCAGTTTTATGATGCAGTTTAACTCCATTAAACTGCATTATACGCATCTATACTGTCATATAATGCGATTCAGTGCAATTTAACTGCATTATATGGCAGTGTCGATGGGGCCTAAAGTATTACTAGTATTTGTATTTTCTCTCTCTCACAATAGTATTATCCGTTAACATGAGGAGAAACCATTGTTTAACACCACCTCTCCCAGTCCAACACTGAATGTGGAATATGGAAATAAATAACGAATTAGCCAATGGATTTGGTCTGGGTACTGTCATTTATGCATTTATTTCAAGCATTCGCATGAAACAAAAAGAACTGGGGTTCAAAAAGTACACAAATCATAATGTATCCATGCATAAACGAAGTAATTTCTGAGTTTCTTGCTTTGTTTGGATTTTTTACAGTTTTGAATTCGGCTTGACTTTTTTCCCTTTCTTGTTCCAGTATTCTTATTTTGGGCAAGGTCTTTTAGGACAACAATAAGTAAACTAGAAGCTTCATTAACCATAGGATTTGGGGGTGTACATCCTTTCAAGATATTTTTTTTTAAAGATTAAAGTTCCAGTACATGTAGTATTTGGGGCATTGCGAATGCAATGTGTAAAGTGTATGCTTTCAGATCAGCTTAAACTGCTTAAACTGCTGGACTGGAAACCTTTTGAACAGTTTAAGACTAAGCGGGTTTTTGGAGCAATTTTAAGCAGTTTAAATATGAAAAGGCTTGAATGAAAATTCAAGCCAGGTTAACTAGCTCTAGCAGCTTATATCAGAGGCAGTCTAGCAATATTGTAACAAGGTCTAATAAAAATTAATCTCCTTGCTCTGTAAGAAATAGTAGGACTCCATCTATAAGAAACACTATTAGAAATTTTGGTAGTATTCCTTGATCTTTTCATGGAATACTACACCAAACATATCCCTCCTTCCAATCAGAAGACAAAACATTATTTACAGTCACAATACCCTATTTATAGATGCACTATAAAGATACTTTACCTTGAAATGTCTCTGTACCTTTGCTTCTCCAAGAATGTTCAGAGCATCATGGAAATCCTCTCCCTCCATTATTATTGATGTCACCCATTAAAATCTACTTGCTATACAATTTATAGGAATTGTAGCATCAATGGTTTGTGTGGGAAAACCATTGCAGGCTCCACTATAACTAGAAGCAAAGTACCAATTACAGTTATCAAGAATTGTGAAGAGCACAATCTGGAAATACGAGGGTTGAATGAAAAGTGATGCCTCCACCTTCGTTACTTGGGTTTGGATGGGAATATTTTAATAAATCAAATGAAGAAATAATCCTTAGAACGTGCTCCTTAACTACCACTATTCACTTTCCCACATAATCACCAAGCAATTGGATACATTTCTGCCAGTGATGAACAAGTTTTCTGAAGCGGTCACGGAAGAAGTCGACACTCTGTTTCCATAACCATCGTCTCCCAGTTCTCTCAACATCTTCATCAGAAGCATAATGATGTCCCCGCAGATCTTCTTTCATTATCGGGAACAGATAGAAGTCAGATGGTGCTAAATCTGGACTGTATGGAGGATGTCGTACGGTGGTGAGATCCAGTCTCTGAAGTTTCAAGTCTGTGCACTTTCATTTCAGGCGTCAGCATCCTGGGTACCCATCATGCACAGATCTTCCAATAGCCAAGTTCTTGTGAAATGCCGATTATGCTTGAAATTTCTCTCTGAGTGATACAACAATTGTCCTGAATGAATCTGTCCACCTTTTGCTTGTGAAACTCAGTGGTTGCTGTCACAGGACATCCAACTCTTTGTTTGTCATGCAAGCCAGATGTTCTCATAGAATCATAGAGTCATAGAATCAAAGAGTTGAAAGAAACCTCATGGGCCATCCAGTCCAACCCCCTGCCAAGAAGCAGGAAAATTCTCACCTCAACATCTCTAAACTTACTCACCCAGCGACGCACAGCACTCACATCAACACAATCACCATAAACAGCTTGCATTCTCTGATGAATCTCCTTTGGGTGACACCTTCTGCTGTCAAGAATTCGATGACTGCACATTGCTTAAGTTGCATTGACCAACCATCTGTGCAGGGTTCCATACTTCACACTTTAACAACACAACTGTTCAATGCTAAGGCTTCCCGCCAAAATGGAACTGTAGAGGAGAGTCTACTGAACAAGCCATTACCTGCCGTATACCCGTACTGCCATCTGTTGAGGAGTTACGAAGATGGAAGCATTACTTTTCATTCATTCCTCCATTCCCCTCATTTACTTCTCAGTCTGACCTCTCTGCCATGACCTTCCCGTCTTGGGTGTCCCTTCATGGTTTTGCTCGTGGCGTCATTGAAGTGCTCAAGCTCCAGCACTGTGACAAGGAACGATCCTTTACAGGAGAAAAATATTTTTACAAATCCAAAAATCAAACTTTTATTTTGCCACTTTACATAAGGAATGCCATTTTACTATGTCAACGTATATAACTGGACTTGAGCATCCATGGATTTTAGTATCCACAGGGGAAACCACCCCCACCCCCAGATATAACTTTCTATAGTAGAGTGAATATGATTTAGAGATTTGAACATTGGACATGAGGGTTCAAATTGACCATTAAAATCCATTGAGTAATTTGGGGTAAGTCATACTCTCATATCCTGAGAGGAAAGCAAGGGTAACTTTTCTCTAACAAATCTTATGCTGGTTCTCAAACTCCATGTACTATTTTTAAAAATCAACACTTTTTATTTAAGGAAGCTTTTGGCAGCTTAGGATTTTAATAGTCTTTTAATGCTGTTTTGAACTTATTTTAATACTGTTCTTAACTTGTTTTTAATTTGTGTTTTTAAAGAGATTTTTAGTTTAATGTTTTAAAATGTTTGTACTACAAGTTTTGTATTGTATTTTTGAAATGTTGTGCACCACTTTGAATCCCATACTGAGAGAAAGGCAGGATTTAAATTAAATAAATGAATAATAAAGCACTTTAAGGGGAAGGTTGAATTGACTTGCTGGAAATGTAATGGTTTGTTTGTTTATCTCCAGCCTTGTCATTAACAGTAAAAGGTGGCAGAAGTAGAAAGTAAACTTGTATTGAAGGGCACTTTTAAACATATAGAACCCCTAATTTAATACAGAAAATACCAATAAGAAGACATTGGAATTTCTACACGCCCACCTTCATCAAGATGCCCAATAATGTCCTGTGGTTCATTTTCTGCTGCCAAAGGAAAGAGAATACAAAAAGATTGCAGAAGAAAAGGATGGTGACTAAGCAGCCAGGCTAAATCAATCTACAGGAAAGTGAGGAGCCTATATTATTGACAGTATTTTAATAAATGTGCATGAGCATTCATAAGGAATGATGAAATAATCAAGTTTCTTGTTTATATCGTTATTAGATTAGATTAGTTTATGAGAAATTATCCTTGCAAAAGATTTGGGGATTGTAAATGAAATAGAATTCAAACTGTGGGGAAATAGATCTTCATAATAGCAGAACACTTGAAAAAATGTGGACCACACCTTCTCTTCTCTTCTCTTCTCTTCTCTTCTCTTCTCTTCTCTTCTCTTCTCTTCTCTTCTCTTCTGGTCCTGAAATGTCTGTGTTGTGTTATTTCAGCATGAGCAAGAACCGCGGCTTTGGAGCACTGTGTGTCTAGCTTCCCAGAAGGCCAAATAAGACACAGACAGGTTGAAGGCAAAATCAGAGGTTTATTTCTCAATGGCCAGAGAGAATGTCAGCTGAGAAAGCACTTCAAAGAGCTGACATACCATAACTGTGAACACATAGCATATTTATTACATTTTGACAGCTATTCAATACTCCTGTGCATGAAGAGTCAATCCATATATTGATCTACCTCCGAGAGTGGCGTGATTGGAAAGGAATGTAGTGTGGCAATTGATAATGGGCTTAATGTCCTGGCTCCGGTGGATAAAATCTGGTTAGTCCAGATAAACAATGGTTGCTTTAAAGTGGTGGCTATCTCAATGGGTGTCGCAGGGATGATCTGATTTGGGGCATAGCAGAAGAAACGTTCCCAGATCGTATCAGGCAAAAACAGAAAAAAGGACCCAGGGGCTCTGGCACAAGTCCATGGTGTGTTCCCCTGAGTCTCCCTGGTTCATTGAGAAAGGATTAGGATGATTTGAGGGATTGTTTCCTGGAGTTTGGGGTGTGTTGGACAGCATTCCAAGTGTGCCGTCATGCTTGGGAGCTATTATTCTTAATGAAGGAGGGATGGACGTGGCATCTTTCCCCCAAGGGATTGCTTCTTGCCCTCCTATAGGAAACTGGAACTCTCAAAAACCCAAAACGCTGTAAATAACTCAAAATAAGTTTTATTGATCACAAAGAGTTATTTCTTTAAAGCAATGAGCTGGAAACTTCAGAGGGGTGAAGGAAAATATATGTTACAGTCTCAATTAGTCCTGGGTCCAAGGTGTTTGAAGCTGAGAAGCCTCACCAAGTTTCCTCTTTCCTCAATGGCTGTGAATGCCAGAGCAAACCACAACCCCAGTTCAGATGGCCTATGTTTTGAAGACTCAGGATCTTCCTTTGGTGCCAAAAGAACCGGTTTGAAGGCGCTTGAGACTTCCAACGTCGTTCAGGTTGGTCTGAACATGAAGCACAAGTCTCAAGGGTAAAAAACCTCAGAACTGGTGCTAAGAGGTAATTTAAATCAGGGTCTTTTAGAGTCAAGTCTCTTACTCACGTCCATATGGTAGGAACTCTGATGGCAGAATGAAAAGAAAGGAAGCACTCCCCTCCTGCAGGAAGAGGTGGAGCCAAACAGTACTGATTGACAGCTATAAGTAACCAATCCATACAACTATACATAAGCAGGGTAAAAGGGGCAGGATTAAGCATGATACAACAGTTTAAATCTTGCAACTAACAGTTCTATACATAGATGGCGCCACTCGTGCCGTCACACCAAGGTAAGGATTACTACAGGATATAGGCAATGTGGGCTCACTGTTTATGTGTCAATGAAGCCATGTCTCATAATTCATAATTTGAGGTCCAATTTTTGATGACATAAGGCCCAAACCTGAGACCTAGAAATGGCCTGGTGGAGTCATCATCAGGCATTGTATATGGATACTAATCACAGTTGCTCACAAACTGTCAAACACACTCCTACAGAAAAAGAGGGAGGACAAAATATTCCTTTTCTAAAATTAATACAGAAATCTTAACTAAAAAAACTATTCCCAGATGAAGGTGAGATTAGGGGATTATTCTTTCATCCTCTTACAGAGATGAGATAAGGAATATTTATATAGTCAATTTGCTTCTAGTCAGAAGATGGATGCACAGGGTGAGCCATGAACACTTAGAGGGAAGGATTAAGCTAAGTGAATCCATACACCTCTTGGAGGGGCTTTGCAAACTACAGCAACAAATCAATGAAGCCTTACCAATTGTAACAAGCAGCTGCTCTATCACCAGAGCTGCAGATTTGCACAGTCTTTTCCTCTTGCCCAAAGGTGATCCCATCAAAACTAGAGAAATTCTCCCCTCATCTTGTTCTTAGAGCAGTGGCTCCCTTTTTTTGGCCATGTCCTACATAAGCCTCTCTAAAATCCTGATCGTCTCCCCACACCCAGTGACATATAATTATTATTATTCTAAATGTGAACTATTCATGTGGAGGAAGTCTTTTTTGTTAGCAATTTGATAGCACATTTGGTATTCTTTTGTCAAAAAAAAGATAAAGGCAGTGAAGCTAGTCCAAAACCTCACCTTGTGGGTTTTCTAACATTATGGTAGATGTCTTTTTCAATAATTTTTCTTACAAAAATATTGACTTGCCTATGAAATTAATAATTGTGCTTTGGAGTTTTTCACAACAATTACATGCGCAGAATTAGAAACCAATATTAATGTTGAGAATAATAAAATTCTGTAAAATCCAGGTCAATTTGATGTTGATGGAAATGGTATGGATATTAGGGTTGATGAACAAATATCAGAATTACCAAACCAGCAGCAACAACAACAATAACAATAACAACAACACAAAAAAAGAAGGAAACCATGCAGATCAATAGATCACTGAATATGTACTAAACAGACATCCTCTATGCAATAGCATTAAGCTGAATGAGCTCCAAGCTTTTACTCAGAGTTAAAGTCTGATGCAAAGCTGGCCATCTTTTTCTAAAGGATGGAGAATGTCTATTTTGGTCACTACTACATCCAGATGGTTTAAATCCAATTTTTCTCCCCATGTGGAATAAAAAGAAAGTTTAGTTATTTGGGGAAAAAAGCCTCTGAAATAAAGACTGAGATCTTACACTCACATAAAGTTCTGCCACAACAAAACTAATTTCTATTTCCTATCTCCCCTCCCTCCTAGAGCCATCTCTAATGTGGCCAAGGGAGACACCAAAAAAGCCAAGTGCCTATAGCTGCACAACAGTAAAGGTATCCTCTTGAGATCTTCCAGAAATCCTTGTTGGAAATAGCAACCTTCTTCAAACTTCCAGTAGTAATTCGTCTGTATATTTCCTTACTATATTGTATATATATGTTTTGGTATGCAGCATTCCTTTACACTTTGTTTCTTGAAGTTGTGGGAGGGGCTGCAAACCACATGATCAGATCTGGGACTACTCAAAGCTCAGACTCCATTTTAGACTTTAGACTCCATTTTAGACTTCAGACTCCATGAGACACCATGAGACTTTGGACTGTTAAGATCATAAGAAAAATACCCTGTGTTATCTGCACAGAAAAACTACTTCAAATGTATCTGTAACTGATTGACAAGTTGTGTACCTGTATGCTGAATACATGAAGGTTGCGAGTAAACCAAATATATTACTTTTAACAAAGTCTACTTTATTTTTGTCTCTTGAGAGCATGATATGCTGTAGAATCAAGATGTTTTATGGCATAGTAGATATTTTGGGGCACTGAAAGGAACATCTCTGAAGAACTTTTATGTTTTGCGCATTGGCATAATCGCTGTTCCTAACAGATCAGAGAAAAATGGGTTATCAGTCTAACAGCTGAAAGCCAAATTGCCTTGCATAAGTATATGTGGCTATATACCACTAAAGAGAAGATTTTACTCAAACAAGGTTTTGGCTCTTCTCTGGAAGATCATACTTTTATAAAGGTTATGATTTTCAAATGGTTGTGAATGTCATTTTTCTGCAAAAGGCTATAGAGATTCTGGTTTTCCAAAAGGTTATAATTTCTAAAAGGTCATGCCTTTCCAAAAATCCTGAAAGATTATGTCATTATGATGCCTCTGGCCAAAGGGAAAGACACTTCTAGATGCTTTTTGGCCAACCATAGCCACCATATCAGGCCCCACGGGAGGCAAATGAGTCTAGGGAGTGGAGTCACTGCACGAGCATTTATTTATTTATTTATTTATTTATTTATTTATTTCCAATATTTCTATCCCATTCTTTCTCAACCCCCGAAGGGGGACTCAGGATGGCTTACATTTGGCAGCAATTTGATGCCACTACTTATAACAGAGCAATATAATAACAATTAAAACAATTAAAAACAGTATTAACAGCTGTAGCACCATTCCAATTCCATATCCAAAGTGCTATTGAAAGGGTCTTTGAGCGAAATTTGCAAATACTAAGTAAGGGGCTTTGAATGAAATTAATAGCAAAAGAGAGACATACCATTTCTCTGTAGAAACAGAGCAATACGGAAGAAAATGTTTTTAAGAAATAAGATGTGTACAAGAAGGTACTTTCTTATACAGGATGTTGTATTGTGGTTAACTTCAAAGGTTGTTGATTTAAGTGCAGAATCTGCATGTACTAGAAGGTACTTTCCATCAAAAGGTCAAGGAAGAGGGGGCTGGAAAGAGAGTACTTTCCATGACCTATTACTTGAGTACAAATGTCAGCAGAAACATAGGAGGAGGCGGGCAGTCTTTGAAAGCACAAACAGAAGTGCTTCTGTCCGTCTCATGTTGATCAGCTTGATTAAATGGTGTCTTTCATGAACCAATTGGACTCTGTGGATTTCTTTGAAAAGGGACCCCGCACTCTAAACCCGTGATCCCTTACACTATCTATGTCTGTTGTCCAAAAGCCTGGTCCCAGAACCATGATTTCAATTTCTTCCTAAACGATAGGAGAGATGAAGCTGATCTTGCTTTGGTGAGAAGCAAGTTCTACAGGCGAGGGGCCACATGTGAGATGGCCCTGTCTCTCGTCCCTGCCAGACGTATTTGTGACACTGGTGGGAGCGAGAGCAGGGCCTCCTCGGATCTTAAACTGCAAGGTGGGACATAGTGAAATCACTACCAAGCATGGTGGTGAAGTCCTCCCTTCTCCACAGCCTTAGGTCATTTATCGGATGCCAGTCTAAATGACCATCATGCCAATCTGAAGTTGAAAGCAAAAAGAAACACTATCCCAATGTCATGTTGCTCCATTTGGTGGCTGAATATTAGAAGTGAAAAAGATAGTATCTGGCTTTTTATCGATCATCCTGATAGATATGATCTGTTATTCCAAAAGACTGAAAATGGAAACCTTAAATAATGGACATTATTTTAGCATTTCTATATTTTATTTTATTTTACTCTCAACTGCCTTGCTTCTACTATGGACTGCATCTATCCTCATCATGCTTCTGATTTCTAGCTGTGCTTTTCTCTGGGAGTTTGCTGTAATTCATTATTGTAGAAAGGTGGGTGTCTCGGTGCTGATGGAAACACAATTAAACAGAACAATTGCCACTGGATTCCATATTTGGTTTTATATATACAAAAGCAGCAGCAGCATTATTCATTCCCCTTCAGGGGAACTATCTTGTAATAATAAAAATGTCAAAGGGAATCCAGAGATACATATTTCTACCAATAGAACAGGCTTTGCAACTCTGCCTTAGGAAACAATGATTCATGACCCACCAGAAACAGAGGTGGTCCCTTGATCCTATTATAGCTTTGCCCACTTCTGCCACTGCAGTAGGTAACTCCTTTTTTTAAATTAGTCAACGCTGTAGAAAAAAACCACACACATTCATCTTTCTCCCTCTCCAGAACCCAACTTCCCTCTTCAAACATGGCTGGTATAATTTACAAAACATATGAAAAGGCTATAATATTTCCATTTTTATCAATTATGCACAATGTATTTATTTATTTAGATATATTACTGTACAGACTCCTCGGTGTTTAACCCATGAAACAGTGTGAATAAAGTAATTCTATGGGTAAGGGATGAAAGGGAAAGAGAGAGTCAAAAGCTGCTTTATCTCATGGAATATATACAAGGGGGCAAAACGAAGGGTGCGGAAATGGTGGGGATATATTCTCCTTCCAAGTGTCCTTGAGTATTGCTTATCCAAAGTGCTTGGGAGCGGAAGTGCATGGAATTTAGGATTTCTTTGGATTTGGGAATAACTGCATTTGTATATAAAGTACATAATGAGTTATCTTGGGAATGAGAACCCTGTCTAAACACAAAATTAATTTATGTTTCACATCTTATTGATATAGCCAGATGGCTATTTTATACACAGTATTTTGAATAATTTAGTGCAATGAAAAAAGTTGTTTACATCCAACTATCTGAAAAGAAAGGTATCTAGGC
Organism: Anolis sagrei ordinatus; assembly: GCF_025583915.1. Classification (NCBI taxonomy): domain Eukaryota; kingdom Metazoa; phylum Chordata; class Lepidosauria; order Squamata; family Anolidae; genus Anolis; species Anolis sagrei. The sequence goes on from NW_026847438.1 coordinate 117,929,963, forward strand.
CTCCCATGTGGACAATTCTGGATTTAAGAGTATTCCCAATTTTGGAATAAGCCTACATAATTCACACAGACAAAGTGAAAAGACTGGGATGGAAACTAGGTATTCCAGGCTAGGAGGCACTTCTGAAAAAGATCTTGGAGTCCTCGTGGACAACAAGTTAAACATGAGCCAACAATGTGATGCGGCGGCAAAAAAAGCCAACAGGATTTTGGCCTGCATCAATAGGAGTACAGTGTCTAGATCAAGGGAAGTCATGCTGCCCCTCTATTCTGCCTTGGTCAGACCACACCTGGAATATTGTGTCCAATTCTGGGCACCACAATTGAAGAGAGATATTGACAAGATGGAATGTGTCTAGGGGAGGGCAACTAAAATGATCAAGGGTCTGGAGAACAAGCCCTATGAGCAACAGCTTAAAGAGCTAGGCATGTTTAGCCTGAAGACGAGAAGGCTGAGAGGAGACATGCATAAACATGTGAGAGGAAGTCATAGAGAAGAGGGAGCAAGCTCGTTTTCTGCTGCCCTGGAGACTAGGATGCGTAAAAACCGCTTCAAACTACAAGAAAGGAGATTCCATCTGAACATTAGGAAGAACTTCTGGACTGTGAGAGCCATTCAGAAGTGGAACTCTCTGTCCCGGAGTGTGGTGGAGGCTCCTTCTTTGAAAACTTTTAAACAGAAGCTGGATGGCCATCTGCCAGGGGTGCTTTGAATGCAATTTTCCTGCTTCTTGGCAGGGGGTTGGACTGGATGGCCCATGAGGTCTCTTCCAACTCTATGATTCTATGATTCTCTCTGTATTAATGACATTTCCAAAATCCTGTGACTCTCACAATTATAGTGCTACAGTCCACTTTAACTGCCATGGCAACATCTTTGGGATCCTGGGATCTGGAGTTGGGAAAGAGCTTTTAGAGCTCCCCTAAGGCCCTCAATCACACTACAAGCCCCAATATTTGATAGCATGTAACTGAGGCAGTTTAAAAAGGCTAAAGCAAAACAAAGCAATAATACTATAATTACCAGTAATCTTTGAGAATTCCTGGAGAGCAGGAGAAGTTCCAGCCAACTGGAAGAAAGTAAATGTTGTCCCCATTTGGCACAAACAATTACTGCCCACTCAGCCTGACATCAATACAAAGAAAGATTGTGGATCAGATCATTAAAGAGACAATCTGTGGAAAGGAGTACCAAAAAAGTAAACATGGGTTTCTCAAAACTAAGTCAAGCCAGACAAATCTCCTCTCTTGTTTTGGTAAGACTTACAAGCTGGATAAATTGAAGGGAATGCTTTGGATGTAGTATATCTTGATTGCAGTAAAGTTTTTGACAAGGTTCCCCATGACATTCTCAAAAAGCTGGTAAAATGTGGGCTGGATAATGCTACTGTTAGTTGGATTGGGAATTGGTTAACTGGCCAAACTCAAAGAATGCTTACCAATGGCTCTTCTACATCCTGGAGACAAGTGAGTAATAGGTGTCACTGGGTTCTGTCCAGGAGTCAGTACTATTCAACATTTTATCACGATAATGATACAAAAGGTTTGCTAGGGTAGATCCCCCCCCCCCCCCCCCGAATCAAACTCAGCCCCCCCCCCCCCGAATCAAAATCCTGGCTACAGGCCTGTGGCTGGAGTTACCCTTAAAAATTTACCTGATCTGGCTTACATACAAACCTACAGAACCTCTCTTGTTCATAACTTGGGGACTGTCTATAGATGTGAAAAGGGTCTAGGAGTTTTAGTAGACCACAATGTGATGTAGCAGCTTAAAAAGCCAATGTGATTCTGTGTTGCATCAATAGGAGCATAGTGTTGAGATCGAGGGCATCATAATTCAAACTGGAAAGTGTCCAGATGATGATGGTCGAAATGATCAAAGGTTTAGAAGCCAAGCCCAATGAAGAACAGCTTAGGAAGATGGGTATGTTTAGCTTGGAGAAAATAAGTCTCAAAGGGGACATGAAAGACGTGTTTAAATATTTTAAAGGATGTCACATTGTGAAGAGGGCAAGCTCATTTTCTCCTGCTCTGGAGACTATGACAAAGAGCAATGGATTCCAATTTCACTTAAACATTACAAAGGATTTCCTATTGTAAGAACTTTTTGTCAGTGGAATATGCTGCCTCAGAGTATGGTGCAGTTCCATTCTCGGGAGGTTTTTAAGCAAAGGTTGGAGGGCCATCTATCAGGAGTGCTTTGTTTGGCTGTTCCTGCATTGCAAGGAGCTGTACTGGGTAGCCCTTGTGGTCTGTATACAGTAATCTATACCCATGCCAAAGCAAAATCAGTTGTTAATTTTTTTCTTGTGACTTCTGTTTTCTATGACACTACCTTAATTGGAATTTGATGTATAATTCTTGCCACATGTAGGCTAATCATTCCCAGGCAGTATATTTCTCATATTAATATCTTAAATATGCAAAGTTTTAAAACTTTTCTTTCTCATCAAATTGCTATCCTTAATTGCTTTGAGAGATGTTTAACATATTGATGGGGGAGTGACTCTTTGAAGTTCAGAGACACCTCTTCAGGTGAAATAATCCCCTTAATATAATCCTGATTGCAAGATCTGACTGCCCTTCTCGTGGCCCGGGATAAAGTAAAATGGATTTGGATCATAGTCTTTTGATATTATTAGGCATATGTATTATTATGAACTGCTCCAATTTTTCTTGTAACTTCTTTACTGATTCTTTTAAAGATGAGCTCAAATGTAGTGAGAAGCCCAACTCTGCAACAAAGCAGGAAAAGACAAGTAATGAAGACACATGTTTTATCATATGTTCATATTCACATACTTGAACCCAATTTTTGCTTCTTTTTCAAGTAGAATAATGTATAAATAATCCTAGCTTATGTACTCTGCATTGACCGAGTTATTTTGTAATTGTATTTATTAGTGAAAGTTATTTTTAGACTTATGATGATAGGAATTTGTTCTGTCACCATCCTGAAACACAAAGCAGTAGTTTCTCTGTCCCTCAGGTACTGGCCACACCCTGTAGTGGCTCTACTGTCCTCTTGCATTTGGTTCTGGCTGGTTGGCTGGAATTTCTATGAAGCCCACATGTGGTCGGATGCAACTCCCAACAATTCAGGATCTGACTGGACTGCAATTCATTGTTGTCTTCTTAAACAGTCAGGCGGCTCAGCCTTCTACTTGTGCTGTAACTTCAATCATCCCCAGTGTGCCTAACAAAAGGGTAATGATGTTGAGAGATGCATTGTGGCAAGTATGATGAGCTGACTGGTTTTGAGGAGAGCCACATCATCAGTTGTGGGTGGGAATCATATACTCTTCAGGTGTGGGTGGGATCCAACTCCCATCATCCTGAATCATGTCCAGGGCTGTAGCCGGGGGGGGGGGGGGGGGGGGGGTTAAAAGTTCAACCCTGCCCTGAAATGTGTCAGGTTAAAAAAAAAACCTGGTTTACTCATAAATTGGTTAACCAGTTAAAATTCATGAGTAAACCAGGTTTGGAGGGGTAGGAACCCTTAAACCCCCCCCCCCCCCCGCCCCCAGCTACAACCCTGATCATGTCCCATCACCTCCACCAGTATTTTAAATTGATCATGATGGATGTGTGTACCAAGTTTGGTCCAGATTCACTGCTAGTTGCATTCAGTTTCCAAATATAGGTAGACTATAATTCCCATCTTCTTCTAGCCCCAAACCTCACAAGTATTTTAAATTGGCCATTATGGGTCTGTGTGCCATGTTTGGTCCAGATCCATCATGAGTGGGAGATGTGGGTAGACTACAGCTTTCACCATCACCTGTCATTCCTTCACCAACACCCTGCCATTACTTTAAGTTGGTCATTATGGACATGTCTGCCAAGTTTGGTCCAGATCAATTGTCAGTGAGATTCACATAGCTCTCTGGATGTCCATCAAGCAATCTAGGAGCCATCCTGGACCATACATACATATTTTCACTGTTATATATTAAGAGATGGGATGGAACCCCATACAATAGCTCTTCATCATAGAATGGAATGTTATTCGTTTTATCAGGATTTTACAAACTTCCCATTGGTCTGGAAATTGCAACAAGATGCTTGTTATTACTATTGTGTTTGAAATGCTGAAAAATCTGATCATCCAAGTTTTTTTTTTCATTCCCTTTAAAACTTTATTGGTGCAGTTGTGCACATCTGTGCTAGCTCATGGCATGCCACAGCTGCTTTTACAACCTGGTGCTCACATGCAATTGGTCATGCAACTGTCAAGAAACAACAATTCCAATGGTCTGCAGTCATAGAATCACAGAATCATAGAGTTGGAAGAGACCTCTTGAGCCATCCAATCCAACCCCCTGCCAAAAAGCAGGAAAATTGCATTCAAAGCACACACACACCCCAACATATGGCCATCCCGCCTCTGTTTAAAAGCCTCCAAAGAAGAAGCCTCCACCACACGATTGCACAATGGGAGGACACATCTGCTTGGTCTAAGTGGCCAAAATGCAGGACAGTTCCAAACTACGGGTTTTGTTCCACCTGAAAGGCACAGTCAGATCTCAAAGCACGGGAGCCAACAGTGCTGTAAGAGAGGAGGTATCGCTAGCCTCTTGTGAGAAAGGATGGGAAGCACTGGAAAGGACAACGATGAGTTAAGCAGAGACACAGCTGTAACACAAAACATTTATTGATCAGACATGACAAAGAGAAAACTGTTAATAGCAAGGCAATGTGTGTGCATGTGTGTGTGAAATATATACTGAAGGAGCAGAAATCCATAGTTGAATCAGATCTCCTACTGGCTTCTGCATGAGCGGTCCTATATGAGCAGTCTGTTCTCATATAGGTTGCTCACCCATTGCAAGCACCACACACTTCATTGGAAGGAAAAGGATCCCAAGGTGCCTTGTTGACCATTTGGATCTGAAAAATTGTGAACTGAAAATTGTGAGAAAAGGTAGGCTGTCCTACGCAGTCAATGCAATCACCCTGTAAATAAAACTTGGATGAAAATAATTGGTTCAAGTTGGATTTGTACCCTAATACACTTTGGCAGTACATATACTAAAATTGGAACAATACATTGCCCCTTGTTCGGGCCCCACCTATCTTCGCGATCGCATCTCCATCTATGAACCGGCGTGAACTCTAAGATCCTCAGGGGAGGCCCTCCTCTCACTCCCACCTCCGTCACAAGCACAGTTGGTGGGAACGAAAGAGAGGGCCTTCTCAGTGGTGGCCCCACGCCTCTGGAACGCCCTTCCAAGGGAAATAAGACAGGCCCCATCCCTCCCCTCTTTTCGTAAGAGTTTGAAGACCTGGTGGTTTCAACAAATCTTCGAGAGTGATCAGTGCTAGCTCAGCCCAGACACTGTCCGGACACAATCTTGTCCCCTATATATTACCCTGGTCATTCTCTTAACAGGGCCCTGGAAATAGCCCATCCTCGCTTTTGTCGTTTACCTACTACAGTACTGTACCCAAATGCTGGTCCCATCTTATTTCAATTTGTATCAGTCTTGACCCAACCTTTTCATTGTCCTGACCCATTCCTTTTCCATGCCCTTACAAATAGACATGAAGAGCAGGCAGGACTTTTCCTTTTAATATTTATGTGCTGTTGGATAATTCCATGCTTATGTTGCTGTTACTGTTATTTTCTGTTCATGTTGTGACTCTGTATGTTTTGATGTTGTTGCTTGGATACCGCCCTGAGTCCCCCCAGGGAGATAAAGCGGTATATAAATAAAGTTTTTTTTATTATTATTAAGGATAAAACAAGCAAGCATATATGGATTAGGGAATAATAATCAGAGATATTCATTTATGTTAATGCTCGTTATTATGAATGCAATAAAAGGATACCATGCTGAATCTGACTGATTTTATTGTCCCTTTTACAGTTCTCCACAGTAATATTCTACCATATTTTTGATGTTTTCCATTTTCAAAGATGTGCGACAACTAATAAAAACAAGTTGTTCCATAACTACTGTATCTAAGGAAGTAGACTATGCCTATGGAAGCTTATGCTACTAACTTCATTCTCTCAGATAGTCCCTAAGGTGATACAAGATCTCTTTGCATACTAATAAAACAATAGTGTCTGATTGTTCATTCCTTTAATTATCTTGTAGAAGCAATTTCAACAGCATAATTTCATCACCATTTCTAATATTCTACCCTATAATGAATCTTCAGAAATACAGAATTTCTGAACTACTCATATAGGAAAGTATCCTTCTTGCACTTCATTGCCAACATAATGACGCTATTGTTTATTCAATTTAACTGGTGTTGTGTGAATAACAACAACTTGGAATTTAGGAATTTGGAAATACTAACTTGAGAAGCATTATCAATGAGCACGGGGAATGACTATTGCCTCAACAACATTTGCTTCTCAATTTTAAGTCCTTTTGTTAACAATGTTAACAATTATCTGGGGCTCAAAACAGCCTACAAATTAAACATAGTTTTAAAACATAGAAAGGTTCACCGTTAAACTGGAATGATACTCTTCATGACATTATAATAATTAAAATATATAATTAATAATTTAGAATAATTCTTTAAAAGTAGTACTATTAAAATAGTGTCGTTCCCTTTCATCAAGGTATTTGGTTAAAGATCTTTAATTTTTTTAAAAAATAAATCCTTTTTGAATGAATATAAAGCCTTTTCCTGCCAGCAGAAGAACAGCAAGGAAAGAGCTTTTTAGCCTCTTTAGTAGTGCATTTATCTGAACAATTAATGGAGTTTGATACTACTTTGGGATATTGGTGCACAAGGCTCTAAAACAATGGTTCTCAACCTTTAGGTTCCCAGATGTTTTGGCCAACAACTCTCAGAAATCACGGCCAATTTACCAGCTGTTAAAATTTATGGGAGTTGAAAGCCAAAACATCTGGGGACCCACAAGTTGAGAACCACTGCTCTAAAAAGAGGTCCAACATGAACATTGAAAACCCACCTTGCTTTGAACTGGAACATGCCAGGATAGCGACTCTTCTTACTGCACTAATAAAAACTTTTAGAAGGCTGAAAGTGCTTTAAGGTTACTGCAGCTGTTTGAACACAACTCCTCCCATGCAGTGCCCCTCTTCTTCCATTCGTCTTTTTTTAAAAAATCAAGAAAAATTGTGCCATTTCAAGAGTTCATAATGTCCTGCGACTGTGACTTCATATTTAATTATTTCCGCATAGTTAATTATTTCTGCATTTTCCCAGTTCACAAACATTGTCCTTACAAACACATAAAAGATTTATTTATTTACTATATTAATATCTGGGTTGTTGTAGGTTTTTTCGGGCTATATGGCCATGGTCTAGATGCATTCTCTCCTGACGTTTCACCTGCATCTATGGCAAGCATCCTCAGAGGTAGTGAGGTCTGTTGGAACTAGGGGAAAGAGTTTATATATCTGTGGAATGACCAGGGTGGGACAAAGGACTCTTGTCTGCTGGAACTAGGTGTGAATGTTTCAACTGACCACCTTGATTAGCATATAATCAGCGGTTCACCCAGATAAAGAGAGAAGCACATCCTAGTTTTAATTTTATAGTGTCTGGGTGTGACGGCACAATTCTTTTAGATGTCTTTGGACAAAGCCATTTAGGAGTTTGTGTGTTGATACCAGCACCCTGAATTCAGCTCAGAAGCAAATAGGAGAAACGGTTTTATGTGATCTCTAAAATGAACACCAGACATCAGTCTGGTAGCTACATTTTGCACCAGCTGCAGCATCTGAACATTTTTCAAGGGCAGACCCAAACGGAGCACTAGTTTTTAGTAGTTCCAGTGTAATGGCGTATGTATCACGCCAGCATTTCTTTCGATTTCCAGACTTTTGTATCATAGATTCCTGTACCATCAAGGAGGGAGTGGGGATGATGATTCATTATCAGAAATGTTAAGGAAGGGAAACATGCCATTTTTTTCACACAGTATTTCCATATGTTCAGGTTTTCCATTAATGGTATTTTGAATACCATTAACCACTCTTAAATCAATTTCCAGTGTAAATACAATTTACAAGAAGATATCCTCCTCTTGCCCCTCACTGAGCTATATCATCTCTCCTAATTATTTCTATAATCTGTGAGTATAACCTATGAGGAATATTTGTATAACCTATATAATCAGTGAGGAGGAGAAAAACCCAGCCATCACGACACAGAACACTAACAGAGGCAAAGAATTCAAGATGCTATTTCCAATTTTTGCAGCTATTTAGAACAGACTGCTGAAATCTCCCAAGATACTCATCTTTAAGGCTGGTTAATGCAAACCCTGTACCCTTTAAACCCCTTAGATGAAATTGGCCATGTAGTTACGGAGACAGTGGAGGTTGGAGCAACCTAAGATTGTCATATTCAGAGGCTAGAGATCAAGACCAAATACCTACAAAATAAGGTGAAAGATTTCAGAAGTTACAGGAAACACTGAACTTTTTTCTTCTTCTTGGATCCTGAATCAAGAAGAACAAGATGACATTTGAAAACTTCCTGGATTAATGTGTTGTGCCCAGACTAGTAAGTGCTGGCATCTAAAAAAGTGTATTAGTCACATAGAATCACAGACTAATAAAACTCTTTTAAAAAATACTTTTTATTCAAAAAGAAAAAAATAGTTACACAAGTCATAGTCCAACACCCAAGGCACTACATCAGACTGGCTCTGCAAATATATATGTATTATATATTCTAATATATAGAGAAAGGAGGGCGGCCCCTTCTACACTGCCATATAAAATCCAGATTATCTGCTTTGAACTGGATTATATGGCAGTGTAGACTCATATAATTCAGTTCAAAGCAGATAATGTGGATGATCTGATTTGATAATCTGGATTATATGGCAGTGTAGAAGGGGTCAGAGAGAGTGAGAGAGGGGGAAGGTGGATCTAAACGGCCCTATATCTCAGAATCTGATTTCAGAGTATCTGTTTATTCCAGATTATCTGGCAGTGTAGACTCATATGGCCCAGCTCAAAGCAGATAATCTGAGATCAGACCCTGGGATATAGGGCCATGTAGATCCAGACATATTCCTTATTCAAAATGCTTGGGACCAGGAGTGTTTGGGATCTTGGGTTTGTTTTATTTTGGAATACCTTTGTTTACACATATATATTTATTCATATTAGATAGATAGATAGATAGATAGATAGATAGATAGATAGACAGATAGAAGATGACATCCAAATCTAAATACAAAATTAATTTATATTTTATTTTCCCATTGTACTTATATCCTGAAGATAATTTATTAAATTATAATAATTTTGTACATGGATCAAAGTCTGTCAACATGAAACCATTGTACATGGGTCAAAGTCTGTGGACGTGAAACAATTTAGGATTTTGGAATATTTTAGATTTCAGAATTCCAGATGGATGCTCAATATGTATTGAAAATAAGTTTTTAGAATTAAAAAAAATCAAAGCTGTCCTCCTTCATTCTTTCTCAGTGTCGATTTTATTTTTAAATTTTACTCCTAGAGACTTATTCATTGACTAAATTTTTGGAAATTGTTGTTGGACCCTGAGGATTATAGGACATGCTTCTAAGGACTACCTGTAAAAAATGTTGACAGAACCATGGCTTGTCAGCACAACTGGATCCCTCTTATTAGAGACAGAGAAGAATCTAGGATGGATTTACACCAGCCAGATTGGTGACATGGCTTTATTCTATTTACCCCAAAGTGACTGAACTTTGGGTTTCTTTTAATCAGAACACCAATTCTGGTTAAAGTATTGTATCCAAAGTTATTGGTCAACTAAGACAGCAGCAAATGTCAGCAACATCAGATTTGAGAGGGCCTTTTCTGCATCAAGTATGCATTGGTTGAAATGGGGCTAATAGGCATAACAGCAATGTCAGCTTTGTCACCTAGGGGCACAGTCTCTGCATGAAGACAATAACAGCCAATTAGGCAAACAGAACTTTACCTCCCCCACATCTTTTTCACTTTTGCTCATTTATCCAATGCATGCACAAGGAATTTCTGGGAAACCTTTGCAAATTCATTCTATCTCAGTTCTAGCATTTGCCAAGACAAAACATTAATACTATGTGGCAGGTTTATGCCATTGTCATGGCTAACTCCGCTGATAGACTTTGTGGGTTTCTAGAGTTACAATTTAAAAGCACGTCAAGAATTACTCATTTTTATTATACTCCATAAGCTAATTGTGAACTCAATAAAACTATCTAATTGTCCATCCTGAATATCCTGTCATGTTGGTCTCAATTTTCCATATTTTTCTTAACTGGATGCTTTCAGAGACATCTGTCTTACAGAATTGGTGAAAGAAGAGTCAAAAAGGAGCCAAGGGCGAAGGACAAGTCATGTCACAGCTAGATCTCCATCTAGTCTTTTTGAACAAGACGTATGTGCCACTGAGTAGCATATGACCCTGCTGGTGCTACTTTCACCAGGACATCATTAGTAGACAGATGCAATGGAGTAGGAGGTAGAGCCTGCTGTTGTTGCAGATGTTGCTTCTGTTGTTGTTGCTGCTGCTACTACTACTAAGCACACTTTCCGAAAGCGTTCAGAGTGTTGTATTGCTCACTTCCTAAAGTGAGGCCACCTGTCATGCCTAGGTTTCCTAATTATTTCCTAGTGTTGGAAGCAAAAACAGTCTGTAAACCTAAGGCACATGTCACAAGGTGTTGTAGACCTTATGCCACAAAACTATGCTACAATAAATTCCACGGAGAAACTGATTTGTGTGCCTTTAAAACCTGGACTTGAAATTCTAGGTGTGATTTAGGCCCCTTCTACACTGCCCTACATCTCAGGATCTGATCCCAGATTATCTGCTTTAAACTGGATTATATGAGTCTACACTGCCAGATAAGAAGATAATCTGGGATCAGATCCTGGGATATAGGGCAGTGTAGATGCAGCCCTAGAGGAAGGTCCAATTTAAAACTCTTATGAATGATTGAGAATCTGAACATTGGATCCATGAGTAATGTAGGGTATGGATTCCATTATTATTGATAAAAGCATGTCTCTTAGATTTCAGCATGTTTTGTATATCTCAGGAAAAAATCACTTAGGCCCCTTCCATATAATCCTGATTATCAAAGTAGACAATCCACATTATCTGCTCTGAACTGGAGTATCTGATTATCATATAATCCAGTTTTTGTTGTTTTTGTTTTTTTTTGTCGTGTCAGGAACACTAGAGAAACTGCAAGTCGCTTCTGGTGTGAGAGAATTGGCCGTCTGCAAGGACGTTGCCCAGGGGATGCCCGGGTGATTTGATGTTTTTATCATCCTTGTGGGAGGCTTCTCTCATATCCCCACATGTGGAGCTGGAGTTGATAGAGGGAGCTCATCTGCCTCTCCCCGGATTTGAACCTGCGACCTGTTGGTCTTAAGTCCTGCTTGCACAGGGCTTTAACCCACTGCGCCACCGGGGGCTTCATATAATCCAGTTCAAAGCAGATAATCTGGATTTTAATTACAGTAGGAATGTCCTCAAAAGGTAAGAAAGAAGCAAAAAAGACTTCAGTCTTTTGTAACAAAAACAAAGGTGAAAAGACAAAGGTGAACAGCTCCAGGAATAATGCGTGCAGATCCAAGTAGGTTGGCTTTTTTCAACAGACAGATGGTGATTTTGTCAGCGCCAATTGTGTTTAAGTGCAGGCCAAGGTCTTTATTATTATTTTATTATTATTATACTAGCCGTCCCCTGCCACACGTTGCTGTGGCCCAGTCTGTGTATATGTGTTTTCATAGAATCATAGAATCAAAGAGTTGGAAGAGACCGCTTGGCCCATCCAGTCCAACCCCCTGCCAGGAAAATCGCATTCAAAGCACCCCTGACAGATGGCCATCCAGCCTGTTTAAAAGCTTCCAAAGAAGGAGCCTCCACCACGCTCTGGGGCAGAGAGTTCCACTACTGAACGGCTCTCACAGTCAGGAAGTTCTTCCTCATGTTCAGATGGAATCTCCTTTCTTGTAGTTTGAAGCCATTGTTCCGCATCCTAGTCTCCAGGGCAGCAGTAAACAAGCTTGCTCCCTCCTCCCTGTGGCTTCCTCTCACATATTTATACATGGCTACCATATCTCCTTTCAGCCTTCTCTTTGTGTGTGTATATATGTGTTTATGTGTATGTGTTTATATTTGTGTATATATTGTGTTTGCATACACACACACTAGCTGTCCCCTGCCACGCGTTGCTGTGGCCCTCATGGGGGTTTCTGTGTGGGAGGTTTGGCCCAATTCTATCATTGGTGGGGTTCAGAATGCTCTGTGATTGTAGGTAAACTATAAATCCCAGCAACTACAACTCCCAAATGTCAAGTTTCTATTTTCCCCAAACTCCACCAGTGTTCACATTTGGGCATATTGAGTATTTGTGTAGTTTGGTCCATATCCACCATTGAGTCCACAGTGATCTCTGGATGTAGGTGAACTACACCTCCAAAACTGCCCACCAAACTCTTCCAGTATTTTCTGTTGGGAGAACTGTGTGCCAAGTTTGGTTCAATTCCATTGTTGGTGGGGTTCAGAAGGCTCTTTGATTGTAGGTGAACTATAAATCCCAGCAACTACAACTCCCAAATGACAAAATCAATTGTTTTAAGTGAAGGACATACATTGGGTTGTTAGGTGTCTTGTGGCCAAATCTGGTGTCAATTCGTCCAGTGGTTTTTGAGTTCTGTTAATCCCACAAACGAACATTACATTCAGGAGAGAATGCCTCTAGACCAGGGGTCCTCAAACTTTTTAAACAAAGGCCAGGTCACATTGAGTGAGACATTATTTAGAAAAATAAATTTCCCAATTATTACAAGTCCCAGAAGCTCTGTCTATAGAAGACTGCTGCTGCATAGAGAAAAAAATGATTGTTCTCTGTGTTCTTTGTTCAACCAAGATACAAGCAAATGCACTCCCTTACTCCCTAAAAGTCTTTCAGCCATGGATAATCAACTTGCAGATAGATAAGCCACAGCTCATGCTGTGATGTTAGAAACAGAAGAACCAATCAGAAGTTGCTTGCTTGTTGTTTTTACAAGTTTGATTATAAAAACATTGTTAAGTGCGCCACAAAGGGTGAATAGTTTTTTGTTCTTTGACGGGGTGGTCAAAGGCTATTCATCTCATGTTGATCAACTTGAAATAAAAGCCTTGTTGAAAAACCTCATCGGAATCTCATCTCCTCCCTGCCCTCTGGGCCTGTCACCCTAAATTCCCAGCTTCTAACGGACTTCCGGTTGGTCACCGCTTATGGAGGACACGCTTCTGTGAGCTCCTGAGTGAGACACAGAAGGAGGCTTGTTTTGATAGCTTTGGGGGCTACAAACGCAACCCAACCTTCATCCGACGGACTGAGGTCGTGGAGGCGAGACCCCAGGGCACCATCGGCCGACGGCTTCTAAGAGGCATCCCCCTCAAGGGGGTGTCCAAAGACGCCCGGCAACGAGGTGCGAGGGGTGAGCACAAATCAAAGCCGGAGCGAATGGCTTCAACGCTCCATGGTGACTGGCACAAAACGAAGAAAGAAAATATCGAACCTTTTCTTTAACAAAGCAGTGGTCAGACAAGAGGCTTAAAGCTGACAAGAGAATAAGAAACAAATAAGAAACAAAACAAAATTCCGGAGCTATGATAAAATCCGAGACAATGACAGTGACAACGACCAAAAGCAAGGTAAGGGGAATCAACGCTCATTTATAAATTGCAAATTGCAAATTGGATCCAAGAAGAGTATAGAGAGGGGGCGGAAAGAAAGAGAAAGAACGCAGGAAAAGAACAAGAAGGGGGAAAAAAAAGAATCCTTAAAAGAAAGACAGAGGTCCCAGATCGCAGCCGGGTAGAGCCAAAAAAGGGGCTCCCTCCCAACCGGGACAGCATAACCCATACCTTGGACCGACGAGAGACCCCCTCAAGGGTCGATCGGTAGGTCCCCTTAGGTAAGGGTATAGCGGGCTGGAAAAAGACCATCAAGGGATCAAAGGAACACCAAAGGGAAAAAACAAGGGGATTAGAATTAGAATCTCCACAAAAAAGGATTCAACATTCCACAAGGTTTTCAGAAGACCCTTTATTAGGACGCCCCTTCTCTTTAGGCTTTTATTGAGAAATTCTAAATAAGAAATCTCAAAGGGGACAGCATACCCATTCTATACTAAAGCATTAGCTGACCTTGAACAAGAGCTTCCAAGTTGTGACGGGGAACAAGGCGACGTCCTTGGGAAGGCGGAGGAGAGGCAGATAAGAAGAAGGGACACCATGCGCGTGGCAGCGTGAAGGGAGGAGAAGACGGGAATATACCTCGCGAGATTTGGCGAGAGGAACACAAACGAGAGCCTGCCCCTCACGCGAGAAGTGGAGAACGTGTAAGAACGCAACTGACGCAAGACGTAAGGACGCAGCGACGCAACAGTGTAAACAAGGGAAAGAAGGAAGAATTGCCAGATTTAAAGAGACGGAAAGCGGAAGACAGGGTAAAGTCAAGAAAGAAGCAGCGCGAGCAAGAAAACGCAAGAAATAAAGGAGGAGAGAGATAAGAAGCATTAGAAAGGACTCAAAGGGACT
>NW_026847438.1:117944596-118000734 GCF_025583915.1 Anolis sagrei ordinatus
TGGTCACCGCCGAAACCTGGGGTTCCAGGCTCAGCGATGAATCCAGGATCACACCCAAACTGCGAACCTGCGAACCTGTGGATTATCTACTTTGATAATCTGGATTATATGGCAGTGTAGGAGGGGTCTTGGTGATAATCAAAGTTCTGTAAACCATGAATCCTATGAGGAGCATCTTAAAGAGCTGGGTATATATAGTCTGCACAAGAGAAAGTTGAGAGGAGACATGATCGCCATATTTAAATATTTGAAAGGATGTCATAAAGAAGAAGGTCCTGGAGACTAGTGCCCCTTCTACACTGCCATATAAAGTCCAGATTATGTGCTTTGAATTGGATTATATGAGTCTACACTGCCATATGATCCAATTCAAAGAAGATAATCTGGATTTTATATGGCAGTGTAGAAGGGGCCTAGGACTCAGGGCAATGGGTTCAAATGACAGGAAAGGAGATTCCATCTGAACATTAGGAAATTGAGCTATACCAGAAATTATCTCCTTTACCTGTATTTATTGATTTTGTTTCTTTAATACTACTGGAATATAATGAAGATAGTTATATTTTACTTATGCAACCCAATATAAATAATTTTTAAAATAATTTAAAAAAGGGAGAACTTCCTAACCATAGAGCTTTTCAATAGTGGAACTCTCTGCCTTGGAGGTTAGTGGAAGCTCCTTCTTAGGAGGCATTTAAACAGAGGCTGGCTGGAGGAGGTGCTTGAATAGTGCTTTTCCTGCTGGCAGAATGGCGTTGGATTGGATGGCCCATGCAGTCTCTTCCAAACTCTATGAATCTATGAATAATAAATGTTCTTTATTACCTGCCTCTCCTGATGGCTCAAGACAGGCTACAACAAAGCCAAAAAAAACATAGGAACATAAAATATATGCAATAAATAACATAGATAAAAACACAAACACATTTTAAAAGCAGTTGTAAAATGACAACACCCAAGATTCCATAGCCTTGGGCCATGGCAATTGAAGTAATGTCAAACCCGGTGGGGAGGAGTCTGAGAAGTAGCCTGCCTCCAATGAAGCTGGAACACAATCTCTCCCTACTCTTTTCAGCTCTCAGCTTTTTCAAGACATGCATTTTGTAAAGTCAGTAGAGATTTAAGAAAGAAAGAAAATAACCAAACGTATTCCCCCTCAACTTGGCTCAGATGTAACAGGAGGGAATTGAGCAAAACCACCACTGGATTATTAATATTATATTTATTTATAGACCACTTTTTTTCTCTGAAGGAGACTCCAGGCAACAAACAGTAGTAAAAACAATACCATACACAGTGAAAAATCGTAAAAGCTACACATTACATTGGAATTCAACCATGTGCTACTTAAAAATGAATAATAGAAACCATAAAAACCAATTCAAAATACATAAAAATATTACAAAGCACTCCCTGGCTTGGTCTTAATTTTTTTTTTCTTCTTTAAAAGCCTGCCTGAATGAAAAGATTTTAGCCTGCCTCCGGAAGGACAGCAGGGAGGCTGTTAGAACACACACGCCTTCAATTCTTATATGAAAGCTTGGGTTGGGATTTCATCATTCTCGTGAAAGATTTCATAACTTCATTGCTGACATTCAGATTGAATGGCTGTCAAGATACAAACATGAAGTATTTTGAACTGTGCTGTTGACGTTGATCTGTGGTGTATTTCCCCAGCAAAGGTCAGGAGTGAGACCATGTCAGAATTCTAAAACTGTTTCAAAAAAAGGGTTATAGATTTCACTCACTCTCTTCCTGAGTCCTGCATAAGGACAAAAGTGGACTAAAAACCAAATAAATGAATAATATAACCCAACAAACATTTTTTTTCTCAGTGTCTTGGTTTTTAGTCCTGTTCCTGGGGTTATTTGATTCAGAAAATTGCATTGGACAGACCACATCAGCTCTAGTTTCTTAGATATGGTTATCATGGTTCTCTATGGGTGAGCAGATGGTGACTGGTAGATGGCATGTGTTCTGTATCTCAAAAACTAGAACTGATAGGAGAAAAGCTGGTGCCATTTTTGGAATGAGCAAGTCAGATATACCCAGAAACAGAGCTAACATTTAAGGCACCAAAATGTGAGTTGGTCAGTGTTGTCTATTTACAAATCTTCATGTGTACTATTATAAAGATGTGAGAGTATTACTCTACATTATTTATTTATTTATTTATTTATTTATTTATTTATTTATTTATATCCTGCTTTATCTCCCCCAAAGGGGACTCAAAGCAGCTTAACATAAAAGCATTAGCATAACCATTTAAAATACACAAATATACGAACATTAAAACAAGATTAAATATAAACAGTATTAAAAATTCCCAGTTAAAAACTATTAGAACAAATTCAAACTACATTACACATTTCAGTATTTATCTTTTGGTTGTTGGCTGTACAACATCATTTCATTTTCCTTTCTACGTGATATTTGGTTGCTGTTGCATTTGCATTTAATATTTATGATCAACCGAAACAATAGCTGCCTTGTAATTGTAGTTTTGATGTAATTGAGGCAGGCAGGCTGTTGAGGCCCACTGGCTCCTGCCTTCCCTGGACCTCAGAGGACACTATTGAGAGACATTTCTGAGATTTAAAATATTACCCCTCCTGCAACCTAAAATTGCCCCCATGCAATCTTAAGCCAAACCTGGGGAGATCAGGGTATATGGGATTCTGGACACCAGCTATGAGGAGGCTCATAGGACCCATTGGGTTCATTTTGTCCATCCCTGCATAGCTCACAAGGTTGGAATATGCAGTACTAGTTTGAGCCCGACCCTGAGGTATAAAATCACACTTGCTTTTTGCATCTTTCAGTTCGGGCATTAAGGAGTTTCTCAAAACAGAGTTCATAGCACATCTCCTTCCTCAAGAAGCTAAAACAACAACAGGGATAAATATACATGGTTATTTTTCTCCTTCCAGCTATAAGAGAAATTATATGCTAATCAAGGTGGTCATTTGAAACATTCACACCTAGCTCCAGCAGACAAGAGTCCTTTGTCTCACCCTGGTCATTCCACAGATATATAAACCCTTTCTCCTAGTTCCAACAGACCTCACTACCTCTGAGGATGCTTGCCATAGATGCAGGCGAAACGTCAGGAGAGAATGCCTCTAGACCATGGCCATACAGCCCGAAAAACAACCCATAAGAGAAATTGCAACAATTTCCTCACTAGCATTAGTCTGTGTGCATGTACTTGAATACTCTGTATATATAGACTTGTTTTTCAAATTTAGCTGAATCCTGCATGCAAATTTATTCTCCTAATTCCATATTATTTTCTTTTGTCTTTGTTTTTGGAATCAATATAACAGACATCAACAGCACAAAGCTGGTGGATATGGGGACCTCTCACATCTCTACAGTCCTTTGGATGCCTTTACCTGGGTATGTGTTAGGTATTCTGTCTGTCATCAAATTAGAGTGGCGATTGCTTGATTAGAAGAGAGTGCTTTGATGGCAGACCATAGGAGTATATAATGAAAGTGTGTAAATGCTCCATAAAAATTACTCCAATGCTTTTTTCTCCTTTGTCAGAGTACCCTGGCTGTTCTTACTCTGGAGTTAGTCAAGCAGGTCCGGCAGCTGAGTTCTGTGCAACCAAGGAAAAGAGATGCTGGGGTTCGTCAGCTGGAGGGCCCATTTGCTGTTCTGCCTCAGCATCAGAACTCAGGTAGGTTTGTGAGGGGATGGTGGAATCAAGTTTAGGCAGAATGGACAGTACACCTTCCATCCAATTTGAGTGAGGAAAATACTGAGTTTTCAGATGTTTGGCAAGCTTTTCTGTTAAATGAGAATCCAGACAGTGGCATCTCTTATGAACTGAGAGTGTGGTTTTCTCTGCTTTCAGAAGCTCCCACAGCACCACCTTCTTGCTCCAGTGGCCAAGAGGAACAAGAGATTTTCACAGGAGTGGGCTCTGGATGTGAAGTGAAGAATCCCCCTTCCAATAAAAAACCGCAGCCTAAAGAATATCAGCTTTCTTCAAACACAGGTGCAAATTTTTATTCTTGGTAAGCTAAAAAAAATATTTTAAGCTGATGCCGCAATTTTCCTGAAAGGGAATCCAAGGTGATGAACAAAGTTAACATAAACCTAAAAACAATATTTTAAACACAAGGAATCAACAATAACAGCAATTTGTTGTTTATTTGTTCAGTCACTTCTGGCTCTTCGTGACCTCATGGACCAGCCCACACCAAGCTCCCAGTTGCGTGTGGCCACCCCCAGCTCCTTCAAAGTCAGGCCAGTCATTTCAAGGATACCATCCATCTTGCCCTTGGTCAGCCCTTCTTCCTTTTTCCTTCTATTTTCCCCATCATCATTGTCTTCTCCACAGCAAGACATTTATAAAAAGAGCAGTGAGGCATTTCTCTTGTCCCAGATAGAATAAAGAGGATATCTTGTTGGTTGGGGCCCCTCCCCCCAGCACCAACTGCTGCTCTGGCCCAGAGTGAAGAGGGGGGGGGGGAGGCAGGAAGACAGTTCCACCTTTTCTTCTGTGCTATTCTAATCATATAATGTGTTGTAATGTAATACAATACAATATAATATCATATATTGTATATACATATAATATTTATAACATTATAATGTAACACCATACAATGCTACTAATAATAATAATATGATATTATAATTATATATTTTATATTGCATGTAATATTACTAATAATATTACAATATAATGGTATAGTACAATATAGTAATATATAATACTGATATTGTATGTATATATATCTTGTAAGCCGCTCTGAGTCCTCTTCGGGGCGAGAAGGGCAGCATATGAATGTCGTAAATAAATGAATTAAAATATTTAAGCAAATGTTTTCTGTCTCATAGCAAATATCATCCATTAAATCCATACCAAAAACAAAACTGAAAAGGATCTAGATAGCTTCATTTGTACCCTGCCATTCCCCCAAAACTGACTCAGGCCATCCATGTCAGAGGTCATCACTACGTCTTGGGGCAGTGAGTTCCACAACTTGGCTATATAAAGTATTTTCTTTGACCTACCAACATTCAACTTCAGTGGTTGACACAAGTTTTTGGTATTGTAAGATGGAGAAAAGTGCTGTCCCTTGTCTATTTTCTCTGAACCATAGATAATTCTATATAGTTCTACCACATTCCCCCATTACTTGTCTTTTTTCTAGGCAAAACAGTCTCAGATTTTTCCAGTGTATTGTTGAAGGCTTTCAAGGCCGGAATCACTGGTGTGTTATGTGGTTCCTCTGAAGATGCAGCCAAAACGTCAGGATAAAATGCTGCTAGAACATGACCATACAGCCTGGAAACCACACAACACTCCAGTCCCAGATTGCACTTTCCTCATAGGACAATCTGTTGAACGTTTTGGTTTCCTGTACTTTTTCCAGTTCTACAGTAACTGGACCTGGGTCCATTTCACAGTACACAAATATGGTTTATGTTCTACTTCAGTTTCCTTGGCTGCATCTTGGTGTTTGTACTTTGGTCAGAGGCACAAGAATTGATCTCTGTTTAAGAATTCTAAGCATCCTTCTCCAAACTGCAGATCTAAGAATTCTGTAGGCTGCATCCCTGGCAATTAAAGTGGAGCACAGCACTTTAATTGTGTGACATGAAAGAGCCTCAGAACTATACACTGCATTCCAGATGTGGCTGCACTATGGATTTGTATAACTACAGTATGATAATTGCCAATTTTATTATCATCCCCCTTTTTAATTACGCCCAGTATGAAATTCAGCTTTCTTGCAACAGCTGCATAGTAATTGACATTTTCAACAAGCAGTCTACCAAAATCACAAGATCAGGGTTTTTTTGTTTTTTGGGTTTTTTTGTCAGTCACAGCCAACTTAGATCCATCAGCATACATGAGAAGTTGGGAAAAAGTGATGTCTATTGGGACAAAGTGAACTCCTTACCTTGAGTCTCATTCGTCATTTTACGGCCCATTATCCTTGTTTGGTGAGATGCTTTTAGAGCTCTTAACAATTAAAATTTGTTCTCAGCCTAATTAATTTAGTAAATTTGGTCACATCAGTGTTCAACTCTCACTGTAAATCATTTATGAATGAAATGTACTGGTCCCAATACTGATCATTGAAAGAACCAACTGCTTTCCTCTGAAGATTTACTGGATCCCCTCTTCGTGATCTTTAACCAATTTTCAGTGCATTTCCTCTTATTCTATTACTATAGTTTCTTGAGGAGTCCTTAATGATACTTCATTAAAATCCTTTTGGAAGTCTAATTAGAGAATGTCTACCTGTCTATGGTTTTATTTAAACCTTAAATTAATGAGCCAGAACTTTCCTTTTCAGAAGACTCTTTTGTTGACTCTTTTCTTAATTTTTTTCTTTATACTGGGTGTTTTCTGATCCTCTGGTACAGTGGCCAACCCTAGGATCCTACTTCATATTTTAGTCAAGAGAATAGCAATTTTGGGTTCTGTCAGAACCCTTGGAGGGATGCCATCTAAATCATGCTCATACACTTAAATACTGCAGCTCCTCAAAGAAGTATGTGAACATGCCAATTGAATGTACATCCTTGGTCACAAACAACCATTTGTGTCTTGACATAGGCTTCCCTCTATTCTGGTGAAGCAGAGTATAGACTTCATTGAGACAGACTGATCTGTAAGGTTGATTGCATGGTGTAACCCAGTTCCCAGTCTCTTCTGTAAGGGTCCAAATGTGCATGACATTCTTCCTTTTTTGTCAACAGTTTTGTAATGTGTTGTGTACACAGGTTACCCACTCATGTTGAGTGTGCTAGTCAAATTAGCTATTGGACTCAATTCTCAGTGACTGCATTTACAAGAAGGGCATAAGATAAGAGTTGGTTGCCCATAGTAAGATGTAGTTGAAAATGCTGCTGATTGATTAGAAGAGCTATGGTTGAGAACCTAATACATGGCAAAAAGGCAAATCTCCCAGGGTCTGATCATCTGCTATCTTTTTTATTGCAGGGAGCTTCTTCTTTGCATCTAGTACAGACCTTGAACCAGACTTATGCCAGTTGCATATGCAGGTACTACAAGCTAACTCATTTTCGTTTGGGCTCTAGCATAGATTATATTCATAGCTTTTGTAGTAATGAGAAAGGGGGAAGCCACTGTTCTTCAGGGTGGGAAACAACCGCAATGTGATAGATAGACATGCATTCACAAAATATTTTGTAGATGTTCAAGCTGTTCAGAAAACAATGGTCTTAGTGACAAAATGTTTTCACTTTTAGTCAATCTTTTTTCCAGTTTTGCAGTATGTATTGCAATATGTACATCTACCACTTGATGGCACCAAAGTATTGAAATTACATACTTCAGACTTAATACAGTTTCACTGATAAGTAAAATATTTTTAATTGTCAAGCTTCATCATGTGGCTTACTGTCAGATCTTTCTGAGATATGCAGAGGTGTTGACAGCAGTGTTATGTATTAAGAGATACAATATGGTCTTTTGATATATTTCCCTCTAAAAATAAATTTCAAAACAACTAACAGGAAGTAGACCTTGCTGGAAATATTCTAACTGTAGATAATCTGAAGACTAATAAAAGAGAAGAGACAAAATGGAGAAACCAGGACACAAATGAAGATATGCAGTGTTGTTATGTTCCGTTTTGTAACTTCCCTCATAGTGATATTTCTGCTAGTGATAGTTCAACTGGTTCCCCACCCCCCACCCCCCAAAAAATAGGAAAAACCTAAGGCAACACATCATAGAACATACGTAATCTAACTGTTTCATTTTTATTATCGATTGATCTGTATCTTGTGATGTTGTAAGTTGCAAGTCAGGTTTGCATTTTGCACACATACATGTATGTGCTTGAGTTTAAATTACGAAACATTTCTTCCCAATGACTATCTAGCAATGACTATCTAGCAACCCCATATATTTGCAAACTGGTACAGTGGGTTAGTGTCATGATTATATTGTCACTGTTTATCCTCATGAGACAGCTAGATGCTTTGGAGCTATGGTATATTCCATCCTGTCTCAGAGAAATATAGCTGACCAGCCAGCCACCCTGCCTGCTTGCTTGTTTTCCTTTGGGACAGAATGTCTTGGTGATCACATTTGCAGGTTATAAATGAGGCAACTGCTAATGAACAGCATGTCTTGGTGAAGAAGATAATAAAAATAAATATTAGTAAAAGGGACTGAGATTTCCTAAACTACTTGCACTGTACAATGAAAGCTATGGCAGTGGTTGGCCACAGGTGTATAGAGCTATAACCTATGCACAGTGTTAATTGTTTGCCTTTTCTATACAGGGCAATGTGGCAGAGGAGGTGTCTGTTAATGAAGCTGCTTCTAAAATGGAACAGGTGATTCAAACCAGCATTTCCATGGCATTCAACATTCTCGGTAACAGCTTATCAGGCATATATATAGCTTAACTTTCATTGAGAAAAGATTTGAATGTGTTTATAATATCATAGTTTCTGAGAAAAAGCCTAGAAGGTTGGAGAAACTTGGCAAATCAGTAAGCAGCTTGCAACCTAATGTTATGTTATGAAGTTATATTTTCCTCATTTTGATTTTGATCATGCTGTCCTCACAGCTTCCATTGCTCTGTAAACTACCACCATAACATTCAGTGGAAGTACAACCTACCTCTTCTCCAGCTGCAACATTCACCAACTCTTTGCCCTGTTCCTAATGCTTCTCATCTTGATCTCAGTCACATAATCTTGGTTTAGCCCCAGTTTTGTGGTAGGCCAGGTCTTTGTACAAAGCAACTGACTCCCTATTGCGTGATTCATGAACCACTGGGATTGCAGATAGTTTGCAGAGGACTCTACTGATTGGTCAATGAGGCACTGATCTGCAGAGGAAATTACTATATTGACTACACTTTTCCACTTCTCTGTGCCTTGTGGCAGTGGTAAAGCACTCAATGTCTAAGTTCAGTTTCCCAGCATCTTTAGTTAAAGGGGTATCTAGTAGCAGTACTTGGAAGCACTTGTATAAAGATCTTAGGAAGCCACTGTGAAGTAGGTAGGTCCCATGATGTGATTCAATATGAAGCAGCTTCATATAAGTCAGTGAATGACTTTGTAATGAAATTAGGTATTTTCATGTGTCCTATCTACTGAACTCAGGAGATGTTTCCAAATGAGGTAAGAATAAGAAAAGGAGATTGGATGGATATGATGTATATAAATTTTGTTGCTGTGATGACACGCCCAAGCCTTTGAGGAAACTATATTGTCTGGCTTCACTTGGAGGCTATCTGATAGCTTCTGTTGAGATTAAGACCCTTAGCAGACAGAGGCACTTTGAGGTGAGGTGAAAAGAAACCAAAATAAGTTTACTGAAACAAGAGGAATGAAGGGTTAACTCAACCCGGGACTATCCTGAGGTAACTTAAAACAATACATTACAAAGGGAGCACTTGCTGGGAGAAGACAACTCTCTGGGGTGGTTGAAAGTCTCTTTTGCCTCTGGTGCCAAGCGATGGCTAAAAACCGCCTTAATCTTCTCTCCCTATGAAGCTTGGGCTGACCGAAGACTTCAATTGTCCTATGGACTGGTGGTAAATGCAGCAGTAGCAGTAATGCTAAGAAATGCCTGTTTGAATTGCTAGGCTACTGAGTGCGTCCTGTGAGCCACCCCAAGTCCCTTCGGGGAGATGATGGCAGGATAAAGTTGATTATTATTATTATTATGTTAGTCAAACATTTGTACTCAGGGACTGTCTGTTCTGTAGTCAAGTTCTTAAACGTATATATCTGATAGAATTTATTTACTACTTCATACACCAGAGAATGTGGAAGGGTAGCTCTCATCAAATAAAAGGTAGCAGACCCTCAACTCATGACTCATCTGTTTGCAAGAACTAGGTATTATGTGCCTGCCCACCCGAGGGGCCATTTTTTACTCTTTCAATACTTCTAACTTCCTTTGATTGGAGTAATTGGTTTTCAGACATCCCCTTTCCATGGTTTAAATTTTGACAATAAGTGGCCATTTTGGGCATCTCCATGGAAACACCAATTTTCAGAGAAAGCACTCTTTGTGGGCTTCACCTATGCACCCTGAGTTACAGGACTGTATTTCCAGGCCGCAATTTCCTAACTCATTCTTGTTAAATCATAATTGAAAAATAACAGCCATTTGTGCTGAGTCTATTGTTTCCCAAAGCTTAGTTTCCCAATATTGAAAACTCTCTGAGATTTCTTTTGTTATACCTCCAGTTGTGAAGACTATGTATTAATACATGTAGTGTTCCATAAAGCCGCTGTCTTTGTTCATACATCTCTTAATGTGCTGGTATTTTATAATTCAGTTTCTCTTTGTAGTCTTTCATTGTAATTTCCTTGTTCAAGGACCACAACTTGTAAATCATTTGCTGGTGTTGGGGAGTGTTGAAATGTTCTGCAACACAGTGCTTTGAAGATGTAGAGCAAAGGTCATGGTTTACATCCCATTACATTCCATCCCACTCTCATAACTGTATAAATATATTTTATACCCAATCATTTACTATCACTCTGTGGGTTTATAAACACACAAGCTCACTGTGAATATAAAAACTGATTGGTCTTAAACGTTTTCTTCCTTTTTCCTCCCCTTCCTTCCTCGTTTTTAAAATTTTGAGTAAAATCAAACATTTAAATTTAACGACATTTTTAAAGAATTGAAAAACAAAGAAGTGTGGCCTTCATTTGCTTCATGTCAGAAAGCATTCGTCATCCTTGCCACAGTTGCCCAGCCCCACTGTTACCCAGAAAACCTGAGTTCTTAAAAGCCCCAGTGTGCTTGAATCCAAAAATAAGCACACCAAAGATTTTTATTGCGGCAGCATTTATACAATTCAATAGGGCAATTAGCAGGTCATTACAACCATGTTGCTGATTAGTTAAATCACATTTCTTCACACGTGCATATTCAGTGAACATCCCATAACAGCCATTTATTGAATTCTTTCATTGATTCATTAGCATAGTATTTCTAGTCTAGAAATGTGAGTTTCACCATTATAATGAGCTGTAGGTTACTAAAGTTCAAGATGCCCCCTAAACCTAGCTCCGTTTTCACCCTATTACACTGAGGCCAACCAGACCAACTCTTTAACTAACACCAAGTGTCACGCTAGTATTGTACAACCAATAGATTAAACAATATCTCCTAATACAACTTCATGATCTCACAGGGCAGCTATCACTTTTATTTGATGAGAACTTATTCTTCTTTTGCTAAAAGTGAGCTTTATTTATTTATTTATTTATTTATTTACTGCATTTGTTAACCGCCGTTCTCAGCCCTAGGGCGACTCACGGCGGTGTACAACATATAAAAAGACAATTTACAATAAAAGCAATATCATGAACAACAATAACAACATCACTATTAATAATACAATTACACTAAATCATTCGCGACGTCTCATCATAGAATCACAATCCAATCTCGTTATCCATATTCCGTTCCAATCATCATTGCCAATTGTTGTAGCACTTAGTCAAACGCCTTCTCAAACAACCACGTCTTTAGTCTCTTGCGGAATGTCATAAGGGAGGGCGCCTGTCTGATGTCTACAGGGAGGGTGTTCCACAGCCGGGGGGCCACCACCGAGAAGGCCCTATCTCTCGTCCCCGCCAGACGTGCCTGTGAGGCAGGCGGGATCGAGAGAAGGGCCTCCCCAGACGATCTCAAGGTCCTCGTGGGCTCATAGGCCGAGATGCGGTCAGAAAGGTATTTTGGGCCGGAACCGTTTAGGGCTTTGTAGGCCAGACACCAGCACCTTGAATTGGGCCCGGTAGCAGATCGGCAGCCAGTGGAGCTGGGACAACAAGGGCGTTGTGTGCTCCTCGTTAGTAACATGGCTGCCGCGCGCTGGACTAGCTGCAGCTTCCGGGCCGTCTTCAAGGGCAGCCCCACGTAGAGAGCGTTGCAGTAGTCAAGGCGGGATGTGACCAGAGCGTGTACTACCGTGGCCAAGTCAGACTTCCCAAGGTACGGGCGCAGCTGGCGCACGAGCCTGAACTGTGCGAATGCTCCCCTGGTCACCGCTGAAACCTGGGGGTCCAGGCTCAACGATGAATCCAGGATCACACCCAAGCTGCGAACCTGCGCCTTCAAGGGGAGTGCGACCCCATCCAGCACAGGCTGTAACCCTATACCCTGTTCGGCCTTGCGACTGACCAGGAGTACCTCTGTCTTGTCTGGATTTAATTTCAGTTTGTTCGCCCTCATCCAGACCGTTACAGCGGCCAGGCACCGGTTCAGGACCTCGACAGCCTCCTTAGTAGCAGGTGGGAAGGAGTGACAGAGTTGGACATCATCTGCGTACAGATGACACCGCACCCCGAAACTCCGGATGATCTCACCCAGCGGCTTCATGTAGATATTAAACAGCATGAGAGACAGTATAGAGCCCTGTGGAACCCCACAAGTCAAAGGCTGTGGCGTTGAACAGGTGTTCCCAATAACACCTTCTGGGTGCAACCCCCCAGAAAGGACCGGAGCCACTGTAAAACAGTGCCCCCCAGGCCCATTCCGGCAAGGCGTCCCAGAAGGATACCGTGGTTGACGGTATCGAAGGCCGCTGAGAGGTCCAGCAGAACCAACAGGGACACACTCCCCCTGTCTAGCTCCCGGCGCAGATCATCCACTAAGGCGACCAAGACCGTCTCGGTACCATGTCCCGGTCTGAAACCAGACTGTGCCGAATCCAGATAATCCGTGTCTCTCAAGAATACCTGGAGTTGTGAGGCCACCACGCTTTCCATGACTTTGCCCAAAAAGGGGAGATTGGAAACAGGCCGAAAGTTGTCAAATTTAGTGGGGTCCAGTGATGGTTTCTTCAACAGCGGTTTTATAATAGCTTGTTTTAAGCTCGCTGGAATTTCGCCTTCCCGAAGGGAGGCGTTAACCACCACCGTTACCCACTCAGCCAATCCCCCTCTGGCCTCCTTCAGAAGCCAGGATGGGCAGGGGTCTAGGATGGACGTAGTGGGCCTCATTCCTCCAAGTATCTTGTCCACATTCTCGGGCTTCACAAATTGAAAAGAATCCATCAAAATAGGACAAGCAGGTGCTCGTGTCACATCCTCAGAGACTGCATTTAACATGGTGTCCAGGCCAGAACGGATCAAAGCGACTTTGTCTGCAAAGAACCGAGCAAATGCTTTGCAGCGCGTGGCCGAATTGTCAGGGCTCCCGTCTGAGATGGCGGGAGTTAAAAGACCTCTGACAATCCGGAACAACTCCGCCGGACGGTTCCTTGCAGACGCAATAGTGGCCGCAAAGAAAGTTTTCTTTGCGGCTTTTATTGCCGCGGCATATGCCCTTAGAAAGGACACAAACTGTGTTCGATTTGACTCGCTCGGATCCGAACGCCACACGCTCTCTAGTTCCCTCTTCCTTCGCTTCATCACTGCCAGCTCCTCAGTAAACCAAGGAGCTGGTTTAGCTCGGCTACTTGAGAGGGGACGTTCCGGAGCGATCATGTCAATTGCCCTGGCCATCTCCCCATTCCAGAGAGCGACCAAGGCCTCGACATGGTCACCTACCGAGGGGGCGGGAAAATCCCCAAGAGCCGTCAGGAATCCATTCGGATCCATAAGCCTCCTGGGGCGGACCAACTTAATGGGTCCCCCACCTCTGCAGAGGTTAGGGGGTGCAGTTAGTCTAAAGCTGACCAGATGGTGGTCGGTCCATGGCAACGGAGAGATGGATAACTCCTCAACACCGCCACCTTCCTCCCATCCCTGGCAGAAAACCAAGTCCAATGTGTGTCCAGCACAGTGGGTGGGGCCAGATATTTGTGGGGACAGCCCCATGGTTGCCATGGCAGACATGAAGTCCTGAGCCGCTCCTGTGAGGGTCGCCTCGGCATGGATATTGAAGTCTCCCAGCACCAAGAAGCCGTTGAGACTCCAACGCCAGGCTCGAGACTACCCCCGCTAGCTCAGGTAGGGAGACTGTAGTGCAGCGAGGTGGACGGTACACTAACAGAATCCCTATTCTGTCCCGGTCACCCACCCTCAGGTGGACGCATTCAAAATTTGTTGACTGCGGGATGGGACTCCTGGTCAGATGGATGGAATCTCTATAGACCACTGCGACCCCGCCTCCCCGCCCTCCGGATCTTGGTTGGTGCTGCACGGAGAAGCCTGGAGGACAAAGCTGGGTTAGATTCACACCTCCAGCTTCATCCAACCAGGTCTCCGTGATGCACGCCAGATCTGCCCGCTCATCCAGGATTAGATCCTGGATAAAGGTCGTTTTTCCGTTGACAGATCTGGCGTTCAACAGCACCACCTTCAATCCAGAGGGCCCGCTCACCTGGTTACACCAATTTACCTTAGGAGACCGGTTTGGAATTATTAATGTAGATAAGCGGTCCGAATTAGGCCGAATTTGAGGTCTCCTTTTTCCGCATCTCCCCCTCCCCACCACGACCTCTATGGGGGGCCCTCGGCTAGTGGAACACCTCCCCTCCTCCATGCCGCAGTCTAAATCCAAGGTCTTAATTTATAACTGTATTAAAATAAAATTCTGGTGTCCGTTTTATTTTTTTAAATGAGATAGCAGATTTTACTTTGTTCTCTTTTTCTAGGTTGTAGAGAACTTGAATATGAAACTATATGTGAAGGTGCATCGTAGGTTCTGGGATTGGCACATTTCATATTTTAATATCTACCCTCTTCCCATTTTTGCCAACAAACTAACCTCTAACTGACGGGCTTTGAAGTTGTCTGTTATTACTATTGTCCTAGGGCTTCAGTACATGCAAGAAGGACAACACAAAATGGCATTTTCCTGCTTTAAGCTGGCTGCGGATAAGAACTACAGCAAAGCCCAGTTCAACGTGGCAGTCTGCTATGAACATGGAAGAGGCACCAAGAAAGACATTACCAAGGTCCTCCTGTGTTTACTGGACTGTGTCTTGCTTCTGTTTGCTGAATACTTGCCTAAGAGTGTATTATTAATCATCTGAAGTGTTTAGTGGTAGCCAGGATAAATGGGAATATTGATGGAAGGAGGAAGGGTTAATAGCAGAGGAGAAAAAGAAAAAGTGAACACATGTCGACATCCCCATTGGGATATCTATTTGTCATTAACAGACACAGTCCTGGACTTAAGCCTTTGGTCTGATCCAGCAGAACCCTATATATTCATTTTGTTTTGTTGTGTCAGGAGCGACTTGAGAAACTGCAAGTAGCTTCTGGTGTGAGAGAATTGGCCGTCTGCAAGGACGTTGCCCAGGGGACGCCCGGATGATTTGATGTTTTTATCATCCTTGTGGGAAGCTTCTCTCATGTCCCTGCATGAGGAACTAGAGCTGATAGAGGGAGCTCATCCGCCTCTCCCCGGATTCGAACCTGCGACCTGTCGGTCTTCAGTCCTGCCGGCACAGAGGTTTAACCCACTGCGCTACCGGGGGCTCCTTATATATTCATAAGCCACATAAAGAAAAGAGTTTTAATGAAAGAACATTGTCAGGATTCAGATATAAAACAGAATTTGGAGTTTCCTGGCAGACTCTCACTTATCCACTCACACTCTCCATAGTTCTTTCTCAGTGACTCGTACTGGGATAACACTCTTGGCAGTTTTAAATCCTGCCAAATTTAATCTGTGTATTTATTATGATACTATTAGTTAGTTGCAATGTGTTTTTTTTAATTTTGTCGTTGTCCTGTATTATGTTTTTATTCTTGCTTGGTTTTATAGCTATTGGTTGTAAGCCGCCCAAATCCTTTTGGAGAGGGGGCAGGATACAAATAAAGATTAGTATTATTATGTCTTTTGTGTTGTGTGGGACTGACCCAGACCAAACTTGGCTCACATCCCACAATGATCAACTTTAAATACTGGCAAGGTTTCAGGAGATTTAAGGGAGAAGGATGAGAGCTGTAGTTCACCCACATCCAGTGACCCACATCCAATGACCCATCTGTGTCTTACATCCAGGAAAGCCGTATGTATTTTGAATGGGTCCATTTATAAAACCCTAAACCAAACAATGACTACTACTAATGTTTATCCTTACAAAATACCATATTTAGTTTTGATAGCATATTCAAATTGTGCCCATAAACCCACCTGCATGAAAAAAAACCATTTGTTCCTGCTACTTAGCCGTGAATCCTGCTTCTTGGGTGGCCTTGAGGTCTCTCATCCACCCCTCCTAGGTTCTGTTCCATGCGGTTCCCAACTAGCCTCATTCACAAAACCTTCAAAACCTCTCCCTCAGTTTTGAAGGCCTCCTGAATGAGACCAGTTGGGAATTGTATGAGGCTGGATGCATTATATTTGAGGACAAATCCATTTTTTATAATATATACTTTCAAAATTGAGGTGTGTATTCCATTCGCGTTATACGGGTGTGTTTTTTTCTTTATATTATTATAAAGCATCCCTCTGATATGATTTGTTTCTAGGCAGTCCTCTACTATCAACGAGCCGCTCTCCAAGGGCATGCCTTGGCCCAGTATCACTATGCCAGGTGGCTTTTCTGCAATTGCCCCTCTAGAGACAGCAAGGGAAATATAAAGAAACCAGTTGATTTGCTGGACCAGATAACCACACCAAGGCTAACCCAGGTGACTGTACATTAATAGAATCCTGCTGTTGTCTTCAGGAGAAAAGTGGACCTTCCAAAAGAGTTGTTGGAAATTACAAGTAACTTGCAAATTCCCCACTTTACTCCCAGCAGTTTAGTTTTGTATATACCATGATTGGATGTTGAGCTGCCAACCAGATTTCTTTTAGCCAGTGTAATGCAGTGTAGATTGTGCAGCTTCTTACACTTTATTATTTTTACTGGGCACTATTGCCTAGAACATGCATCACAAAGCAGAAATTATCTAACCTGGATGAGATGGGCCTAAATCTATTGTCTATTTTTGTTGGGGGTTCTTTGACTTTTATGAAGTGGTCTTCTTTGAGATAGTTATTAATCAAAATGCTATTTAATTAGATCATATTTTGGAAAAAAATAATCTTTCACTGATGTGTAAATAAATTAAATATATGTGCAATAAAGAGGGCATAATTTTGGGTGTATCTACCTTTCAGAAGTAATGTAATTTGACACCACTTTAACTACCTTGGCTCAATACTATTGAAAGTATAGTTGGGTGACGTAGCAGCACATTTGGCAGAGAAGGCATTGAGTTGTTGCAGTAAAGGGGCGTCAACCTACATTAATTCTGTAGTTTATACTCTCAGTCCTCTGGTTCTTTGTAAGGTCAGCGAACTTTAAGTTCTTCCGGGGAGGCCCTCCTTTCGCTCCCACTACCGTCACAAGCACGGCTGGTGGGGACGAAAGAGAGGGCCTTCTTGGTGGTGGCCCCCCGCCTCTGGAACGCCCTCCCTGGAGAAATAAGACAGGCCCCATCCTTCCCCTCTTTTCGTAAGAGCCTGAAGACCTGGTGGTTTAAACAAACCTTTGAGAACTAGTTCTAGCTCTGCCCCAGATACTGTAGAAATTGGCCATATCTTTTACTACCAATTACATAGGTCACTTTCTTCTATTAGGCCCTGGAAATGTACAGCCAGAGACTCTACCTAATTTCCTGGGCCCTCTAAAATCACACTAGCCCGGCACAACCTTTTAAACTGCTTTGTACAGGCAGGATTATTTTAAATATATGTGCTATTGTGGTTTTTAATGCTTATTTTGTCTTGTTAAGTTTATGTTCATGCTGTTTTCCTTGTATGTATTGATTGATTATGTTATTTGGAAACCGCTCTGAGTCCCCTTGGGGAGATAGAGCGGTATATAAAGTAAGTTTTGTTGTTGTTGTTAAGATTTACACTTAAGACCTAAAAGTGGTTTTTAGCTGGAACATGGCACAGAGTGGATGCCTTGGAATATGAAAACAGATCACCATCTTTTCAGTTGTCTTTGATGCAGGCACAAAGTATTCTACCTTAAAGCTTTGAAATATGACCATCAGAGTGCAGTCTTTATACAACAACAGAGAATTAAGTGTGTGCTTCCCAATTTAGGCAAGTTAATATGGGAGCCCAATAGAAACATTCATTAGTAGAATATCTGAAATTTGAAATTATTTCAAAGAGATGGTCAAAATGTCTATCATAATCCATAGATGCACAGTATACTTATAATTTTGTTCATTTCAGTTAAACCATTTAGGCCAGTTACTCATATTATCCTGGTAGTATAGAAATCAGCACAGCTTCCCAAATGAACAGGTGACTAAATGGGAGAAGCCCATATTCTTTTGGTTGCAGAACAGTAGATTAATTCTGGCCCAAGAAGTAGCAGGCTGCTGCTACTCTTATATCAAAGTAATGTGTGGATTGGGCTTTGGTTCCCATGAAGCCAGTGTGTACTTATGAATACTGCTAGAGAATAGTTTGAGAATGAACATTAATATTGGAAGCTTACAGATGCATCGATGTTGCATTTTTTTTCTCTCTATACCAAGGATCTTAATGACATGTGTTTGCATGCAGAATTCTTTGAGAAGACGTCATTTGGGTGCTCACAATGAGAATGGCCTTGGAATCCACAGAAGACGTTACCAGCAAGCAGATAGTACAAGCTGCAATACTGCACAGAAGAGAATGAAAGTAACGGCAGAGGAGGAGATAGCAGGTACTGGGTTGAGGGACCTGCTTTAGAAGCAAATTAGTGAAGGTGTGTAGAAGAAGGGGGAATGTGCAAAAAGAAACTGGCAACATGGTGGGTGATTTGGGGCAGGATCAAAAAGGAGTAGATAGGTTTAATTGTTCTGTAAACCTCATGGTGTTTTCTCTTGAGAATGTAGATTATTATCATTGTAACAAGTGTGTGGTGTTCTCTTTGATTCCTAGGTATGGAGAGATGGCGTCCATTGGTACAAGCAGTGGGAACTTTTTCATCCAGTCCCTGTCTTCAGGGCCTGGGCCAGCCAGTCTTCGATATACTTCGCTCCTGGAGCACAGGAAGCCTCAGAGAAGGAGCAAGTGGCTCCATAAACTGTATGCATAATCCAGGTTTCTCAGATGGCCTTACCCTCAAACTGCCATCCTTAGCTTGGTCCCCAGGATCAGTAATAAGCTAGCATGGTCGATGAAGAAGCACAATCTTCCGATATCTAGAAGAGGATGTCTGCATCTGGCTGGCACCATGATACTTTTAGGAACAAATATGCGGGTGTTAAACACATATATTTGCATTTCATCCTAAATATATTATTTGTTTCTTGATAATTATTTTAAAAATTGCAATGAAGATGCTGAATAATAAATAATGCTGCCAAAGAAAGCAGCCCTGGATTCTGTCCTATTTTATCTCATCTGTATTTCATTGCATAATAGTCACCAACGCATAATAGTTGCACCCCCATTTTTTATGGGTGGCAAAATTGGTATTTCTGCATTTTTTGCCAAATAGCTGCAGAGCCACTTGGGAATGATTCTCCCTCCCTTTCTCCCTTTTCCAAAGGCAAGGCAGTTTAGAAACCATGCAATGGAAGTCTCTGGAGTGCCACTCTTTCCTCCTTTCTCCAAAGAGCTCGATTCCAGATTTTGTAAAATGCCTTGCCTTAGGAGAAGAAGGAAGGGAGGGGGAATCTTCCCTCCTTCTTTCTCCGAGGCAAGGCAGGTTTAAGTAAACAAGCAAACAGAAATTGAGTTGTTTGTTTGAGGCCAGATCATCCTTCGTTCCCTTCAGGAGTTAGAAAAGTGGTATACTTATTTACTTAGGCGAACCCTCGTAGTTTGAGTAGGATTGTCATCCAAGATCGGTGCACTGGCGGTGGGTCCATAGGTGGCTGTGGAGCCCTATTCTTGTTCTGCATCTTCTCCCACAGTGAGGGCATTGGTTTCCAGATGGAAGGCGGTCCTGGTCAGGGTTGTCTTGATGTGCCTTCCTCTTGGCACATTTCTCTCTTTTGCCCTCCATTCGTGCCTCTTCAAATTCTACAGTACTGCTGGTCATAGCTGACCTCCAGCTGGAGCGCCCAAGGGCCAGGGTTTCCCAGGTCTCAGTGTCTGCCAGAGTTTTTAAGGTTGGCTTTGAGCCCATCTTTAAATCTCTTTTCCTGCCCACCAACATTCCGTTTTCCATTATTGAGTTTGGAAAAGAAAAGTGGTATATAAATACAGTAAATAAATAAATAAATAAGGAAGTTTATTTGTTTGTTTGTTTTAAAAAAACAAACCAAAGAACAAAAGACAGATTTTTTTATCACATAATAGTTGTGCACCACCACTTTGGACAAAAAAGGGATTAAAAGTGTGACCAGTATGTGATGAAATATGGTATTTTCCTTCTACACCTAGGAAAGTAAAAATGGTGACTTGCCCAAGGAAAGGGTGTCTCACAAACTTCTGAGCTGGACTTTACTGCTGCAGCAAAAAAAAAGGCAGTACGTTTGAAATGATAAATCTAGTAATATTTAATCAGAGGGAAGCGGGCAATCAAGTCTCTTCAGCAGTAATCGGACAATGACAGCAAATCTTCATTAAGATGAAGTTTATAAAATGCAATAAACAATTTGGTTTCTAAGCTAAACTCAATGCCTGATACAAAGTCCAATATGAAGATTTTCAAAACACGGTACTGAAATATTGTTGGATATGGATAGGACCAATGTAAGATAGGCAGTTGGTTTAATAATAATTTTTAAAAGCTAATGTTAAGCTACTGTGCACTGGTCCTGCAGTCCATAGTGCATTACAAAAGCCATTGAACTTTTGTTACTAGAAAAGGGATTCTATGGCAAAAAAAAAAAAAACCTAGTTCTTGTCTACATTTGTGAAAAGAGAAATTTTAAAATGATGCCAAGAGTTATCCAAGCCGTAAGCCCAAAGTTGATTGTACAGTAAATAGGTTTGTGACATCTAAAGTAGTATTAAAATCTTTTCTGTCACCAGCAGTGTCAATCTGCTGGAATCAAAACAAATACTGAGTTTAGGAGCAAAACCGATTCCTGAGAATGCTTGCCATAGATGCAGGCGAAACGTCAGGAGAAAAATTGCCTCCAGAACATGGCCATATAGCCCGGAAAAACCTACAACAACCCAATGTCATATTAGGTTTTTTTTAATAAACCAAGCCCAGAGAATGGAAACATAAAGTATGTTGGAGTTTCTACTGGAGGTTGAAAGTGTGATAAAGACAAGACAATCAAACTTCAGTATTGCCTTAGAGTCCTGCTCCCATTGGAACATCTTAATCAGAAAGGTTTTGAGGTCAAAATGTCTCTGTACTCCAAACTTCCTTTCATTGTCCCATCCATTAACAACAGCTAGAACTGGGTTGCTGTAAGTTTTCTGGGCATATTAATATGTTCCAGAAGCATTCTCTCCTGGCATTTCACCCACATCTATGGCAGGAATCCTCAAAGATTCTGAGGATGCCTGCCATAGATGTGGGTGAAACGTCAGGAGAGAATGCTTCTGGAATATGGCCATACAGCCTGGAAAACTCACAGCAATCCAGTGATTCTAGCCATGAATGCCTTCGACAACACAATAGCTAGAACCTCCCACACAAATTTTCCTATAGCCTAGTTTTGTGAGGAAATGAAATTAGAATCTCTGCAGTTTTCACTCCATGTTAAGAAGGTATTTCTTAAGTTTGGCAGACTGGCTGACAGTACCTGGAAAGCAAAAGATTTGGCATATATATGACTATGTCTTAAGGTTGTTCCATGTGCTTCTTTTCATGCAGGCGCATGCACTTTTGTTCACACATCTTTGCTGGTGCAGCTAGGGGACATGAAGATACCTTTGTACTGAGAACTTTTTTTCAACATGTTCTGTGGCCCAAAGGTCTGTTACTCTTGGCTCCCAAAGCATCTCCATCCAGGTCTAGGGTTTTGTTACATATTGACATTTGCTGCAAGAAGCCCAATGACGAATCAGTTTCAGGTCTGGGATTCTGAGCCAAAATCATCTCAAACAGAGTGCCCATTTCGGAGAGGAAGGTGCTTGCCAGCCTCGGCTCGGCTGTGTTCAGTTTGCATCCTTTTGCTTTGCCAAAGGTCTCAAAAGTGTGGGGTTCGTCTCTGTTTGTAGTTTCCTGACTTATTGGAAACAGTAGAGCACTGGGAGAGACAACATTGTCCTTGTAGTCAACTGAGAGAGGAATGGATAGCCTGCTCATCCATGCTGGGTCTGCTTCAGTCTGCCGGTCCAGGCCAAGCCCTACAAGGTGGGGCAAGAACAGATTAATAAAGTTGCCATTGAAGAAACAAACTCAAGACCACATGAGTTCTGCAATCCTGTTGATCAGAGAATTCAAATTTTCTGATTATCTCAATCTTCCTTTGAAATAATAATAAAGACAAGCTTCTGACCCTTGGAACAGGAACGGGCAACTGCTGGGAGTTAGGGTGATGTATTGTCCTCCCATAGAACCATGGAAGGCTGGTCCTTAGATCGCATCCCCAATTGTTTTCATCTTTTAAAAATCTGTTTATGCTACACTTTTCAGGCTGCACTGTACTTTTCCCACCCCTTCCCTGGCTCTCCAAATCCCTGGGAACATCTCAAAAGCTAGAGCTGGGAAGGCGAACCTAATAGGCATTCCTAGGTCCTCCAGCAGAAGTTGACAGTAGGGTCAGGTCCTGAGTCTGTAGTTTTTATGGGTTATCTCTGAGGGGGGGGGGGTAGAGTACAAGTACCATATATTCTGGTGTATAAGACTACTTTTTAACCCAAGAAAATTTTCTCAAAAGACGGGTCGTCTTATACGAGGGTGTAGTCTTATACGCGGGTGTGGTCTTATACACATGGGTCGTCTTATACATGGGAGTCATCTTATAGAGCAGGTGCTGAAACTTCCAATCGGATTGGAGAGTCTGTGGTTGCCACATATGGTGGGAGAAGCTCAAAAATGGCAATGGCCGTGTCCCTGCCATATGCAGTGACTGTATGAAAGCATTAAGGGCAACGCTGTACAAGTATGGTAGAAGAAAATCCATTCATCAGGATTCGTGGACTTAATCGGTCCCGATGGTGAGGTGAAGGGGTGCCTCACTGGGAAGGTGTAAGTGAAGGGTAGAGCAAGCTGCAGGTGTCCGGGGCACCCGGGGTATAGAAAAAAGAGATAGAGTGGCTCTGGGCCCAAACAAACACACCTCTTTTACTTGTCTGACCCACCCTTGTATCCTATTACTGTACCTCCTACTCTGCCGCTCAGATCTCGCTCCTGAAGAGTGCAGTGAAGTGGTGCAGGTGCGCAGGTGCGAGATCTGAGAGGCAGAGAAGGAGGTACAGTAATAGGAAAATTACCATATTGAAATCAAATCTGATGCTTTTTAAAAATTTATTTGGTGTGCGTTGGAAGAGGGGTAGTCTTATACGGCGAGTATATCCCAAACTCTATATTTCAACTGGAAAAGTTGGGGGTCGTCTTACACCCAGTTGTCTTATATGCCGGAATATACGGTACTCAAGTTTCTGTGAGTTCCGTTTCAGGCATGAGGGAAAGGTTATGTGGAAATCTCCAACTTAGCTATCAGAGCAGTTGCTAGTTACAGTTTGAAAGGTTTAACTGATTTCTTGCTGCATCTTTGAAAGACTCGTATTTATGAAGTTGCTGAATTAGCTTTCTCCTTTCCTCCCAGTTATACTGATCCCAGAGCTCACCTACAGCTTTGTCTCCATCTGCTGGCTAGAAGCATATCAGCCAAATTAAATATTACTTTTTCCATCTATGTAAATGAGAGGAAGTGCCATATATAATGTTCACCTTCGTTGGCTAAATTACCTCACCAAAAATAGGGTGTGCATTAGATTTGCATAATACGGTAATCTTACTGCTGAGCCAAAGCAAAAGGGAAAGCTGCTTCAGGAGAACTTAGGGCAGTGTTTCTCAACCTTCCCAATGTCGCGACCCCTTAATACAGTTCCCCATGTTGTTGTGACCCCCAATGAGAAAATATTTTGTTGCTACATCATAACTGTAATTTTGCTACTGTTATGAATTATAATGTAAATATCTGATATGCAGGATGTATTTTCATTTACTGGACCAAATTTGGCACAAATACCTGATACACCCAAATTTGAATACTGGTGGGGTTGGGGGAGATTGATTTTGTCATTTGGGAGTTGTAGTTGCTGGGATTTATAGTTCACCTACAATCAAAGAGCATTCTGAACTCCACCAACAATGGAATTGAACCAAACTTGGCACAAAGAACTCTCATGACCAATATAAAATGCTGGAAGGGTTTGGTGGGCACTGACCTTGCATTTTGGAGTTCTAGTTCACCTACATCCAGAGAGCATTGTGGAATCAAACAATGATGGATCTGGACTAAACTTGGCACGAATACTCAATATGCCCAAATGTGAACACTGGTGGATTTTGGGGAAAACAGACCTTGACCTTTGAGAGTTATAGTGGCTGGGATTTACAGTTCACCTACAATCACCAGCAATAGAATTGGCCCAAACTTCCCATATACGTAGAACCACCATGACCAACAGAAAAGACTGTGTTTTCTGATGGTCTTTGGCGACCTCTCTGACACCCCCCTCATGCCGCCCCCAGAGGTCCCGACCCCCAGGTTGAGAACCACTGACTTAGGGCACCTATTTGAGGGGTGTCACCTCTAATTTAACTGCCCTGACTCAATGCTATGCAATTGTGGGATTTGTAGTTTGGCGAGACATCAACAATCTTTGGTAGAGAAAGCTCAAAACCTTGTAAAACTATGTAATTTCATAACATTGAGCTAGGACATTTAAAGCAGGTTCATTCTACAGCATAGTTAGATGCACCCTAAAGTTTTATTTCCCGTTGCTGGAAGCTTTGGTGTACTAGCGCCTTTGTTTTGGAAGAAGGAATTCTAAGCAGGCAGCAACTGCAATGTGCACTTTTTTTGGCCAAATTACAAAGAGTGCATTTGCTGCCGCTGTACATTACATTCGCCAGCAAATCCTTTTTTTTTTGGTTTCAGGGTTTTGAAATTTGAGGTGCGCATTAGACTTGAGTAAATACGGTCATTCTTCATTTCCCCTTTGTTAGCTAAGATTTTTGTCTTCATCTCCAAACAAGCAAGTTTGTTCATGTGTGTACCTTCCTTTGTGTGTACATGTGTGTATGTATGCATATGAATACAGTGGCTCCCTGGTCACTACTGGAATTTGGTTTCAGGACCCCCTATGGATAAAAAATTCAAGGGAAGCTCAGTCCTATTGTATACTATGGGCCTGTACTGGGAGCTGCCACTTTGGATCCCATACTGGGAGAAAGGTGGAATATATATAAATATTAGCAGGGAGACAGGCTAATAGATTTTTTTAAATTGTGGCTGGGGGTTATTTATTAATTTACTAGCCATCCCCTGCCATGCGTTGCTGTGGCACAGTCTGTGTATATGTGTTTTGTGTGTGTATATATGTGTATATGTACGAACCCACATGATCTCTTCAATCATCTGGAGAGGCCCTGCTCGCGCTCCCACCTCCTTCGCAGGCGCCATTGGTGGGGACGAGGAAGAGGACCCTCTCGGTGGTGGCTCCCCGACTCTGGAACTCACTTCCCAAGGACATCAGACATGCCCCAACTCTGGCAGTCTTTAGGAGGAGCCTAAAAACGTGGTTGTTCCAGTGTACCTTCCCAGAATAAGGAAAACTCTCACCAAAATGCCCTCAAAATGCACTTTACCACTGATTTAGGGCTGACTGCGTTCCCTCATCTCTCTTTGAAAACCCTACACCAGATATATCCTACCTTGTTCATGCCCAGCATTTTTTAAAAATTTTTAAACTATTACATTTGGCCTGGCCATAGGTTTTTAAATGCTTGTGTGTTACTGTTTACTGTTTATTGCTTATTTTGTTTATGTGATTTATATTAATTGTATTGATTGTTTTTGTTATTGCTTTTGTTTATTGATGTATTGTGGGCTTGGCCTCATGTAAGCCACACCGAGTCCCTTGGGGAGATGGTAGTGGGGTACAAATAAAGTTGTTATTATTATTATTATTATTATTATTATTATTATTTGTGTGTTTGCGTGTTTATATGTGGTTTTATGTATATGTTGTAATGTATTTTTATTTTTTTGGCTTTTTAAGTCTCTTCCACTGTGTTTTTGGTGTTTTTATGAGTGATGGTCACTTGTTGGCCTGATACTGTTGTTGATGTACTGTGTCCGAATTTGGTGTCAATTCGCCCAGTGGTTTTTGAGTTATGTTAATCCCACAAACGACCATTACATTTTTATTTATATAGATTTAGACAGATCATTTACTCATTTCCTACTTTTCCCCAGCCCAAAGACTCAAGGAAAATTTAAAAAGTGAAAACAGATTTTAAAAAAAACCAAAAACATTGTATCGCTGAAAACATACAAAAGTTGAAATAGAATGGAACTATTAATAGGTTAAAGTAAAAAAAAAAAATGCAGACAACATAGTACATAAGCAATTAGTTCCCTAAGGCCCGTCAAAAGAAAAGCCTTTGACACTTGTTGCAAGGACATTGTAGAAGTCTCCAGAGCCTCTTGGACGCTTGTTCCAGAGCCACCATTGGAAAGACCTTCTTGTCCCTCCCCCAAATGTAACTATGAGAATGATGTGACAGAAAGAAGGGGCTCCCCTGAAGATCTCAAAAATCAAGTCGATATATATGGGAGATTATCACACTTCAGATATTTTAGAGGCCCAAGCCATATGGGATTGTAGAGGTCCCGCTTTGAATTTTACCCCCAAAGAGATGTAACAAGGGAATTATATGCTCTTTATACCTAACCCTGGTCAGCAGTCTGGGTCCAGCATCCAAGTCAGAATGGGTCCAAGCAATTTTATATGCAAAGTACTGGGCATATAAAAAGGCGCCAGTGAGCAACATAGTTCCTTGTTCTGCCTATTCCTAGCAGAAACAGGCTAAATTATTCACTCAGGAGAGCTACTGCGTTCACTAGCCACCACAAAAGTATCCTAGCAACATGCTGTTCTCTTTCTGTGCCTATCCATAGGTAATATAGTATTATCACTATGTTAGGAGTAAGGGCAGAAATATGATGTGAAATATGAAGGCTGACTGGCTGTTCTTTTCTCACCTTTTCACTCATGGATCCATGACAGGCAGAATATTGCTCCAGGCACTTACCACCACTAATGTAGAAAAGCTATGACTGAGCATATCTCACCTGATGGACAATCTAAAAGATTCCCAAGTTCTTCTCCTAGTAGGTCCAGGTCATGATGTCTATTCTCGTTGCTCTCCTTAGTTATGAGATGCTCTGCATCTGGGTGAGGGTTCCTGGGAAAAAGAAGCAGCTTGGTACCACCCAACAAAGCAGAAACCAGACATCCTATCACAGTTATCATCGTCTATATCAGTGGTTCTCAACCTGGGGGTCGGGACCCCTGGGGGGTCACGAGGGGGTTTCACAGGGGTCGCCAAAGACCATCCAAAAACATAGTATTTTCCGTTGGTCATAGGGGTTCCATATGGGAAGTTTGGCCCAATTGTATCATTGGTGGGGATCAGAATGATCTTTTATTGTAGGTGAACTATAAATCCCAGCAACTAAAACTCTCAAATGCCAAGGTCTATTTTCCCCAAACTCCTCCAGTGTTCATTCACATTCAGTATTCATTCACATTGGGCATGTTGAGTATTCATGGCAAGTTTGGTCCAGATCCATCATTGTATGAGTCCATAGTGTTCTCTGGATGTAGGTGAACTACAACTCCAAACCTCAAGGACAATGCCCACCAAACTCTTCCAGTATTTTCTGTTGGTCAAGGGAGTTCTGTGTGGCAAGATTGGTTCAATTCCATTGTTGGAGTTCATAATGGGAGTTGTAGTTCACCTACATCCAGAGAGCACTGTGAACTCAGACAATGATGGATCTGGGCAAACCTGGCATGAATATTTCATATGCCCAAATATGAACACAGATGGAGTTTGGGGGAAATAGACCTTGACATTTGGGAGTTGTAGTTACTGGGATTTATAGTTCACTGACAATCAGAGCATTCTGAACCCCACCAATGACAGAATTGGGGCAAACTTCCCACACAGAACCCTCATGACCAACAGAAAATACTTAAGGCTATCCAGTCCAACTCCCTTCACTAGGGCAAGAAAACGTAATCAAAGCCCTCCTGACAAAGAGCCATCCAGCCATAGATATAGATAGATATAATTCACACACATATATATAGTATCATAGATTTGAAAGGGACCGCTAAAGGAGGACAATTATATGTTGCATGTTCCAGAGTAGGCAAACCAAACAATGTCCACATCAGCACTGGCAAAGAAACAGCAAGAAATACTTTATAATTTCTTTATACTTTACCCACAAGCATAAAGAAATTACATATATTAGAAACCAACACTTTCTCGTTACTTTATTTTCCAGATCGCCAGACTGGGCCACAGCAACGTGTGACAGGGGATGGCTAGTACTCTAAATAAATAAATAAATAAATACTGGAAGGAAGGCACATTAATTGCTGTTTCAAAGGGGGCATATCAGGACACTAAAACCTAATGGAAACCTTATGCTTGAATTGGCCTCAGACAATTTGAAAATCTGTCTGTAGCAACTGATCTGTGATGGTTCACTGCTGGGTGTGGATCAATGTATTTGATGCTAGAGTTAAAAGGAGATTAAGTATAATGAGTGTCTCAAAACTCGCAAGCCTCAACTATACCATAGTTTACTCCCATTCTCCACTGATTTGTAATTCCCCCCCCCCTTTTTTTTTATTTTTGGCAAAAGGAGTGGAAAGAGGACCGGGACATCCGTAGGGATACCAAGCTGCTTGTTTATAAAGCTACTGTCCTCCCAACTCTGCTATACGTCTGCAAGACGTGGCCTATCTATAGACGTCACATGCAAATCCTAGAACGATTCCATCAGAGTTGCCTCTGAAAAATCTTGCAAATCTCTTGGGAAGACAAGCGGACAAACATCAGGGTGCTGGAAGAAGCAAAGACCACCAGCATTGAAGCAATGGTCCTCCGCCAAAAACTCCGCTGGACCAGCCACGTTGTCCAGGTGCCCAACCACCGTCTCCCAAAGCAGGCACTCTACTATGAACTCAGGAATGGAAAATGGAATGTTGGAGGACAGGAAAAGAGATTCAAAGATGGGCTCAAAGCCAACCTTAAAAACTCTGGCATAGACACTGAGAACTGGGAAGCCCTGGCCCTTGAGCACTCCAGCTGGAGCTCAGCTGAGACCAGAAGTGCTGTAGAATTTGAAGAGTTATGAATGGAGAGCGAAAGAAACATGCCAAGAGGAAGGCGCGTCAAGCCAACCCTGACTTGACCACCTTATACTTGGGAACCAATGCCCTCATTGAAGGAGAACATGCAGATCAAGAATAGGGCTCCACAGTCACCTACAGACCCACCGCCAGTATACCGGTCTTGGAAGACAATCTTACTCAGACAAATAGGGATCGCCTAAGTAGAAGTAGGAAAGAGGCTGCATTGTTTTACCAGTAAACTGCAGGTGAGGCCACAACTAAACCTTTGTCTAGTTTCCCCTGTAGTAGCTTCTGTGTAGTTAGCGAGTTGTGGGAGAAGTAAAAAGCAACCCCTATAGCAGTGTTTCTCAACCTTCTTAATGCTGTGACCCCTTAGTAGAGTTCCTCATGTTGTGGTGACCCCCAAACATAACATTATTTTTGTTGCTACTTCATAACTGTAATTTTGCTACTGTTATGAATCATAATGTAAATATCTGATATGCAGGATGTATTTTCAAATCCCAAATACCCGATATGCCCAAATTTGAATACTGGTGGGATGGGGATGATTGATTTTGTCATTTGGAGTT
The DNA here is from genome assembly GCF_025583915.1 of Anolis sagrei ordinatus. Taxonomy (NCBI): domain Eukaryota; kingdom Metazoa; phylum Chordata; class Lepidosauria; order Squamata; family Anolidae; genus Anolis; species Anolis sagrei. The sequence continues at coordinate 117,974,348 of NW_026847438.1, forward strand.
GCTGGGATTTATAGTTCACCTAAAATCAAAGAGCCTTCTGAACTCCACCAATGATGGAATTGAATCAAACTTGGGCACACAGAATTCCCATGACCATATGGGAAGGTCTGGTGGACAGCCTGGGTTGGAGTGGGTTTCCAACCAATTGTGTAGCTTGTTGTCAACCTTTGCAACCCGAAACACAGTTGCATCTGTCAAGTAGGAAATTAAGGTACCACCTTAAAGTGTGGGGAGGCTAAATTAACTGATTTATGAGGCCATAAAGAAGACTCCAGCAAAGCATTCCAGCGGGGAAGCATGCGGGGAATGCGGAAGTGCTTCATCAGCGTCGCAGATGGACGATGAAAGCGACAGCTCCCCTGGTGGCCAGAAAAAGTTAAATAGCCTCTGTGTATGTCTGTATATGTTTGTATGTCAAAAATTGGCATTGAATGTTTGCCATATATGTGTACACTGTAATCCGCCCTGAGTCCCCTGCGGGGTGAGAAGGGTGGAATATAAAAAAGCTGTAAGCTGTAAGAGAAAAGACTGGGAAGGTCTGATGGACATTGACCTTGAGTTTTTGGAGTTGTAGTTCACCTACACCCAGAGAACACTGTGGACTCAAACAATGGTGGATCTGGACCAAACTTGGCACAAATACTCAATATGCCCAAATCTGAACACTGGTGGAGTTTGGGGAAAATAGACCTTGACATTTGGGAGTTGTAGTTGTTGGGATTTATAGTTCACCCACAATGAAATAGCATTCTGAACCCCACCAATGATAGAATTGGACCAAACTTCCCACACAGAACCCCCATGACCAACAGAAAATACTATGTTTTCTGATGGTCTTTGGTGACCCCTCTGACACCCCCTCACGACCCCCACAAGGTTCCCAACCCCCAGGTTGAGAAACACTGCCCTATAGGCACAGAAGTGAGCCCATTATCAATCTGATGGTTCCAGTGACAGTCAAGGCTTCAATACCACAGTCATCTCTGGATTGACACTCTTTAGAGCACACGGCATATATAAAACTCACCGACAACAGACGTGTTTGGCAGTGTATTTATTCCCTCGGTGGTTGGGTTTAGGCTGCACTTGGCCCTGATGCAGAAGAGACAGCAGCTGCGAGATTTGCTGAAAGGCAGGAAGAGCCAATTATTGCAAACAATTCTTGCCAAAGCTGTTTCCTGACAGGATATCCCCACCTCAATGCATCATTCAGGGACTATATATATATGAAAGAGATTTTCTTTCAGTTGGATATCAGAGAGTAGGAACTCTCTCTCTCTTGCTCCCTTCACCCCAAGCCAGTTGTATTGGTATGAGGTGCCTCATATATATACAGCAGCTTATTTCTGTGTAAACAAACACAGGATATAAATCTAGCAAGCCTGAGTAGCAGTGATGCCTTTAAGCTAAGTCTTCATCAACATCCGCTACTGGAAACTTGAAAGAGTACAGTAGCTACCCATGTTGAAGACTGGGGTGAGATTCAGACTCTCCCCTCCCACGTCTCACTGGTATCTGTCACTATATCAGTGAAAGGTAGAAGACAAACAAAATAGAAATTGAAATTGGCATTATATTCAGTCCTATGGAGTATGGTTTGTAAAATCCAAAAAGCATATCTGAAACCATATACTGCCATATAATCCAGTTCAAAGCAGATAATCTGGATTTTAGATGGCAGTCTAGAAGGGGCCTACATCTCACTGGACAACATGAGAATTACTTCTAATTATTTAATAGGAGTGCACATGTCTCTATTTATTTCTAGGACCCTAAGATCATCTTGGGAGGCCCTGCTCTTGGTCCCGCCTCCACCTCAGATGCGTTTGGTGGGAACGAGAGACAGGGCCTTCTCAGCGGTGGCCTCTCGGCTATGGAATGCCCTTCCTAGGGATATTAGATTGGCTCCCTCCCTCTTAACATTAAAACCTGGCTTTTTAAGCAGGCATTCGCAAATGCAATGTAATCAGGCAATGACAGACTATGGAACGACGGACAATGCGATAGAATAGTGATTTTAGTAAGGAGACGCTAAGGATTTATGTTTTTATTGACTTTTTATGAACTCATATTAATTGTATTTTATATGTTGGGGGGCATCAAATTGTGCCGAATGTAAACCGCCTTGAATCGCCTTTGGGCTGAGAAAGGCGGTATATAAATACGGTAAATAAATAAATAAATATTTTCTCACCCAGCCAGTCATATTCAGTATGGCTGTCTGGTGGTTCATAGACTAGTGCAGCGGTTCCCAATTTGTGGGCCTAAAATAAGTTATGCAGCTCTAGATTATTAAATATGGTTTTCTGTGAGCAAGCAGATGGTGACTACTGGATTGCATATGTTCTGTATCAGAAACTAGAGCTGATGTGGTCTATCCAATGCAATTTTCTGATTCAGCACCCCAAATAATCAAATTGAATCTAAAGTTGACCAAAAACCGATTCGTAACCCTTTTGGTACTAATGTTGGAGAGTGGTCCTTGGTCAAGGTGGTCTCTGGTCAAGTGGTCCCTGGTCAAAATGGTCCCTAATCGAAAAAAGGTTGGGAACCACTGGACTAGTGGCATCATCATGGGGAGCTTCCAGGAAAAAGTGAAACAAGTGGAGTGAACAGATATAAACATTGTACCAGTTCCTGGAAAAACAATGCACTTTACGTTGGGTTGGTCTCCCTACATTATCTTTTAAAACCCTCCTGCTTAGATACATCCTACCTCTGTTCACGCCCAGTGTTTATTTTTAAAAAATTAATTTATTACATCTGGCCCGGCCATAAGGTTTTAAATTCTCTGTGTTATTGTTTATATGTAAGTTATATTAATTGTACTGTTTATTTGCTTGCTGTTTTGTTTTTACTGGTGTGTTGTTGGGCTTGGCCTCATGTAAGCTGCCCCGAGTCCCCTTGGGGAGATGGTGGCGGGTATAAATAAAGTATTATTATTATTATTATTATTATTATTATTATTATTATTATAATGCTGCCTCTTCCTCCCCAATAGACAACTGTGCTTTACTTTGTTATTGGGTCTGCGTCAGCCTACCTCATGGCCTGCCACCCTCGCTTAGCCAATTATTCATTTTATCTTGCACTTTTAAAAAGCTGTAATTTTTGAAACAAAGATTTGACAAAATAATTGTATTTTAATATACTGTATTATATAACTATGCCTATTGTACCCAGGAGCCCATGCAGTCATGCTGGCCACCTTACCTTGGAGGTGTCTACAGACAACGCTGGCTCTTCGGCTTAGAAATGGAGATGAGCACCACCCCCAGAGTCAGACACGACTGGACTTAATGTCAGGGGAAAACCTTTACTATTGTACCCATACATTTCCCATCACATCCTTTTCTGAGGCACCTCTTACCTGTACAGGGGCTGATTCGATGCTTAACTGTCCTCCAGGGACTTGTTCGGCAAGTGCAGCCATGGAGAGCCTTACCAGGCTCTTCAAGATGTGTCGGCGACTGTGAGCTTCCTCTGGGCTTGCCTTGGGAATCAGCCTGCCTTGGCATTGTGGAGTAATTTCTGTTATAGGGCCCTTGGGCCAGGAAACAGAATAGCCCTTTTGGCCAGTGGGCTGCACATCCTGGCCACAAGGATTTCCAGTCTTCAGAGCAGGGAAAGGCTTGTTCTGCACATGCATAGCAGGGAGAGCAAATCGTTCGCTTCGATCAACAAAGCTGATTTGGTTTTGCTGGTTCCTCAGGGTCCTGTACAGAGTTGGAGTCATGTGGCATGTCTTTCCCAAACAATCGGTCCAAACAGTTTCTGGCAGAGCCTCTACTTCAGCCCCTAGTTGTTTTGCATCTTCCTGCCGCAATACGGGCACTATACAGATGTCTGCTTTCTCAATGGGTTTGGGAGGCTTCTTCAGCAGCTGTTGGCTGTACACTTGTTCTGCTTCCCGGCAGTTGTAGGCCATAGTACCAGGTTTCTCCCTTCTACACAAAGACATAATCAAGCCCATGCTGACCAGAGAAAATGCAAGCAACTACTACAGGCAGGCTGAGATACAGGAAAGGGATCCAGCATATGTTCACAATGTCTACTAAATATTATCTTCACCCGGAAGCTGGGGTAGAGCAGCACCTCTCCTTGGTCACTCACAGATAGTTTCAGGTCACATTCACGACAAGGCTTCTAGCAGTGCAGCTCTTCAGACACCAGTTTCATTGCCGTTTTGAATATTGTGCAGCAATGCCCAATTTGGACCAGAATCCCCACCTGCTGAAAGTAGAGTGAACAATAAATTGAATATTAGCTGGGAATATTGGTTGAGAATATTGAGAACATAACCCATTTAAGATCCACACACAGATTATACTCACCTACACTGCCATATAAAATTCGGATTAGGGTATCTGTTTTGAACTGGATTATATGGCAGCATAGATTTATATAATCCAGTAGAAAACAGATAACCTGAATTATCTGATTTGATAATCTGGTTTATATGGCAGTGTAGATCCAGCCTAAGACACTTTCTAGCTCTAGTTTTATTATCCCCAAGGATAGAATCGTAGAATCATGGAGTTGGAAGAGACCTCATGGGCCATCCAGTCCAACCCCCTGCCAAGGAGAAAAATTGCATTCAGAGCACCCCCGACAGATAGCCATCCAGCCTCTGTTTAAAAGCCTCCAAAGAAGGATCCTCCACCACACTACGGGGCAGAGAGTTCCACTGCCAAACAGCTCTTACAGTCAGGAAGTTCTTCCTAACGGTGAGATGGAAACTCCTTTCTTGTAGTTTGAAGCCATTGTTCTGTGTCCTAGTCTCCAGGGCAGCAGAAAACACGTTCTCTCCCTCCTCCCTGTTACTTCCTCTCATATATTTATACATGACTATTATGTCTCCTCTCAGTCTTCTCTTCTTCAGGCTAAACATGCCCAGCTCTTTAAGCTGCTCCTCATAGGGCTTGTTCTCCAGACCCTTGATCATTTTAGTCGCCCTCCTCTGGACACATTCCAGAGCTATCATTAACACCACATGCATTGACTTTAACACAAATTTTGGAGGATAACCCAGGCTATTGCATATTCTTAGATATTACAATTTGAAGTCCAAGCTGACAATCTTCTCAGCACTGGATGCTGTATGGACTCTGATGTTCCCACTGCATACTTCTGCATCCCGGGCCCTGACAACTTGCAAAGTAGAAGCAATCTCACTGTTCTTAGCAATGGAAATATTATAAAGATTTGCTTCAAAGCAAGGAATATTGTCATCAGCATCTCTGCTCTGAACAATGAAGCATCTAGTTGCAGCAGGTAAGGGGTCCTCTAATTTAATACTAGCAACTTCCGAAAGCTTCTTTCAACTTTCTGTCTAACTCAAGGGTCCTCCAAGGTCATTTACCTGGCCCTCGCTCAGGGTCAACCTACATCTGAAACTACTTGAAAGCACACAACAACAATCCTATCTCATCAGCCAAAAGCAGGCCCACACTTCCCTAATACTAATAAGTTTATATTTGTTAAAATTGTTCTTCATTTTAATTATTGTATTGTTTTTAGTGTTTTTTGCACTACAAATAAAATATGTGCATTCATGCTTTTTTCAAATTATAATCCAGCCCTCCAACAGTTTGAAGGACTGTGACCTGGCCCTCTGCTTAAAAAGTTTGAGGACCATTGGTTGCTTGCTTGCATGCTGGTTCAAGCAAAAAGTGGGTGCTAGAAACAATATCATATGAAAGCTGACTGGTATAACCTGGGGATCACAACCAGATACAGTGAAGACATCTGCCCTTGCGCTGTGCTACTCTGCTGCTATGCATGCCCAGTGTGGAACACATCTCACCATGCTAAAACAGTGGATGTGGCTCTGAATGAGACATGCCGCATTATCACAGGGTGTCTGCGCCCTACACCACTGGAGAAATTACACTGCTTAGCCGGTATTGCACCACCTGACATCCGCCGGGAAGTAGCAGCCAATAGTGAAAGGACCAAGGCAGTGACATCTCCAGCTCATCCCCTGTTTGGGTATCAGCCAGCACATCGACTTAAAATCAAGAAATAGTGTTCTAAGATCTACAGAGACACTCGCTGGAACACCTCAGCAAGCGAGAGTCCAAAAGTGGCAGGCTCAAACCCAGAACCTCAACCAATGGCTGATACCAAATGAGAGACTCCCCCCTGGGCACACAGAGGACTGGACGACTTGGAAGGCGCTGAACAGACTGCGCTCTGGCACCACGAGATGCAGAGTCAACCTTCAGAAATGGGGCTACAAAGTGGAATCCTCGACATGCGAGTGTGGAGAAGAGCAAACCACTGACCACCTGCTGCAATGCAACCTGAGCCCTGCCACATGCACAATGGAGGACCTTCTTGCGGCAACACCAGAAGCACTCCAAGTGGCCAGATACTGGTCAAAGGACATTTAATCAACTACCAAACTCACATTGTATTTTGTCTGTTTGTTTGCTTTGTTCTGTTAGAAATGTAATATAATCGACTGGTTGCCCTGACACGACAAATAAATAGGACTACTGGTATAAATGGTGGCTTACAGCTTTTGACTGTTTTCAAGATAAAAGGCTAGCCACCCAAACCAGAGTAGCAATCTACTTGCCCATAACTACCTGAAACAGTACGTAAGTAAATCTTGGGCCCTTCCACACAGCCCTATGTCCCAGAATATCAAGGCAGAAAATCCCACAATATCTGCTCTGAACTGGGTTATCTGAGCCCACACTCAGATAATGTGGGATCTCCTGCCTTGATATTCTGGGATATAGGGCAGTGTGGAATGGCCCTTTATTTCTGTCCCTCCCTATCTCCCCATGGGGATTCAGGGCAGTTCACAACATAAAAGGTAAACATTCAATCCTGTAAAATCTACACTGTCACAAATCAGAGTCAAATACTGTCATCAGAACAACAAAGATATCCTTAGGTTAACTTTCCAACTGTTGACTGTCTTACCAAGGTGATTTGAATATCAAAAGTATTATCGCTGACAAATCCACTTACCAAATTTTTGCGATGTGCTGGAATGGGATTCCTATCATGGCCTCTGTCTTGAACACCTACATCAGGAGGGTTGAGCTCCCAATCCACTTCTTTAACTGCCACCAGCGCTGCCAAGCAAGTGTTGTCATAACCAGCTGTTATTTCCGAGACAAAATTCTCACTGGATAACAGGAAGTCGGAACAGAAGGTATTAGAGCCAGCATCTGGCTTCAGGGCTCAGTCTAACAACACACTTTCTGGTACCTCTAATTCCAGTGCCAGAATTTGAGGCAAACTGTCAGTGATATCCAAGATGTGAATTCCACATTGATCCATATTCTTGGAAGCAAAAATAATACAAATCAGGTCTCTCTCTGATGGTAGAGTGGCTCTCTCTTCAACCACCTCCATGTACTTAACAAACCATCTTAAGAAAGTGGGGGGGAAACTACAAAAGAATTAAATACCTTTAATATTCCAATGGTCCTCTGTATAGGAAGTTCCTCAGATAGCCTCTTCAACACATTATTCATCTGTACTTCCTCTAACACTGTACAATATAATCTGGCAAATGTAGCAACTTTCTGACAATCAACCAACAGAAAAATGAATGACCAGAATGTATAATACTAACAACATTATTATGAATGAAAACACAGCATATTTAAGCCCTGCTATCCTTCAAACTCCACAGTGACACTGGAGCCTCCTTTATTCTTCATTCCAGTTTGTTTGTTTCAGGAAGACTGCAGTCTCTAGATAAGAGGAGCTCTAGTCCAAATGTTCACCTTAGTGCTCCCCATGGTTTTCCCTCCCTGTCAGAGCCTGAGTAAGAGCACAATGTGTGCACCCCGGCCCCTTTACTTCATTCAGTTTCCTGCCAAGCCATTTCCTAGGGAAACCTCGCCTACAGGAAAGGGGAGGCAACAGGCCAGCTGTGTGATGCTTGACCTAGATGGGCTTGCAAGGAAACTGGGAAAACGTATGGCTTCGTCTGCATCCAACAGGCAACACCAAGACTTAAGGTGTGACGAAAAAACCCAACACTGGACCTGGACATGCCAAAACAAAGAAATCAGTTTGGTCTACTCAGCAAAGTCTGTAGTCAGCATGTCCCACATGATGGCCTATTGACTCCAAAACTGCATCCAGCAGTTTGATTTACCAAGCAGTTTGTGGTATGGAGAAAAGCCTCATTACATGTTAACATGAGAACAAAGTCAACCTTACTTCCCTCACTTTTCACTTTCGATCTTATCAGTGCTTTGCTTACCGTGTTCTTTTCCAGCCACTTCACACTCCAATTCTGCTTGAAACACTCTAGTCCAGTAACTTGGACTTCACAAATTTTGGGCTTCCACCTTGAGTCACACCACTCCTCATTGAAATTCCAACTATTAGAGACTGCAAAGGTGACCATATTATACCATCCAAAGGGGGAAAGGGAAGAGCTTCAGAAATCATTTTGAAGATCCCAGAAGTGTTGTATGGAATATGTCCAGAGGAGAGTAACTAAAATGATCCAGGTTCTGGAGAACAAGCCCTATGAGGAGCAGTTTAAAGAGCTGGGCATGTTTAGCCTGAAGAAGACAAGGCTGAGAGGAGGCATGATGGCCATGTATAAATATGTGCGGGAAAGTCATAGGGAGGAGGGAGCAAGCTTGTTTTCTACTGCCCTGGAGACTAGGACGCAGAACAATGGCTTCAAGCTACAGGAAAGGAGATTCTACCTGAACATTAGGAAGAACTTCCTGACTGTGAGAGCTGTTCAGCAGTGGAACTCTCTGCCCCAGAGTGTGGTGGACGTTCCTTCTTTGGAGGCTTTTAAGCAGAGGCTGGATAGCCATCTGTCAGGAGTTCTTTCAATGCGATTTTCCTGCTTCTTGACATGGGGCTGGACTGGATAGCCCACAAAGTCTCTTCCAACTTTATGGTTCTAGGATTCTTTGATTCTATGATTCTATGTATATATTTGCAGTGTTTGTTGGTTTTCAAAGCAGTAATGACTACATGCAAGTCACAAACAAAAAAAGTCAAATTCCTACTCCAAGGTATGGGCTTTGTTGAGAATATGAGAGTCTACAAAAGAGAAAAGATGTGAGTAAACAAATGATTTGTATGTACACTTACACATTCAGGCATTATTCCTGTTTAGCAACAAGGATGAAAAGATTATAATCTGTTACTATTTTAACATTTCTGGGAATATTTTACAAAAGATGTTTGAAGCCTGGCAAACCAAAAGTAAGATCTTTACAGACTGGGCAGCAGAGGGTGCTCTAAAATTACAGTAGATCCACATACTATGCAAAGGGTCAATTCCCATACCTTTTGCATAATTCATTTTTGTATATCATGTAGAACCTTTTTTTAAAATCTAAAATGGATGACAAAGGCCTTGTAGCCATTGAAGACTTCTGATACAGAGATCTTGTCAGAAGAGGAAAGAGAAGGTGATCCTAGATTGTAGCACCAGGAGAATGATAATGGTTCAATGTCGATGTTGGAAGCAGATGTTGCCGGTAGGATGTTTTTCCACTTCCTCATCCAGCATCCATCTCTGTTTCTCCAAGTTGTCATGTTTCTTCAATGATTCTCCTAACTTCTGCATTAACTCCCAGGAGGAAATGTAAATCCTCCACAACGCCACTCCATAAGTTCCTCCATCTTGCAGTTCGTGGATTTAATTCATCCATTACAGCTTTGATTAATGTTCCTGCATCAACAATTGTGAAAGTTTTTCTGCACTGCATTATATCCACATTAGGATCTGTATCAATTGCTGCCACACAGTACTCAAATACCTGGTGGGTCTACATGACCTGGTCAACGGGCTGAATCAGTGTGGTTGTAATGGGCTGTAAGAAGACAATATTGAATATTTTCATATCAAAGAGATGCAGGAAGGCCGAGTACATTATCTACTAATGATAGGACCATATAGGCCAAGCCTTCCTGTTGCAAATATTTTTTTTACTTAGAATCATAGAATCATAGAATCAAAGAGTTGGAAGAGACCTCATGGGCCATCCAGTCCAACCCCCTGCCAAGAAGCAGGAATATTGCATTCAAATCACCCTGACAGATGGCCATCCAGCCTCTGTTTAAAAGCTTCCAAAGGAGGAGCCTCCACCACACTACGGGGCAGAGAGTTCCACTGCTGAACAGCTCTCACAGTCAGGAAGTTCTTCCTAATGTTCAGATGGAATCTCCTCTTGTAGTTTGAAGCCATTGTTCCGCGTCCTAGTCTCCAGAGAAGCAGAAAACAAGCTTGCTTCCTCCTCCCTCCTCTCACATATTTATACATGGCTATCATATCTCCTCTCAGCCTTCTCTTCTTCAGGCTAAACATGCCCAGCTCCTTAAGCCGCTCCTCATAGGGCTTGTTCTCCAGACCCTTGATCATTTTAGTCGCCCTCCTCTGGACACATTACAGCTTGTCAATATCTCTCTTGAATTGTGGTGCCCAGAATTGGACACAATATTACAGATGTGGTCTAACCAAAGCAGAATAGAGGGGTAGCATTACTTCCTTAGATCTAGACACTATGCTCCTATTGATGCAGGCCAAAATCCCATTGGCTTTTTTTGCCGCCACATCACATTGTTGGCTCATGTTTAACTTGTTGTCCACGAGGACTTCAAGATCTTTTTCACACGTACTGCTCTCGAGCCAGGCATTGTCCCATTCTGTATCTTTGCATTTCGTTTTTCCTGCCAAAGTGGAGTATCTTGCATTTGTCCCTGTTTAACTTCATTTTGTTAGTTTTGGCCCATCTTTGCATTTCATTTTTTCTGCCAAATTGGAGTATCTTGCATTTGTCACTGTTGAACTTCATTTTGTTAGTTTTGGCCCATCTCTCTAATCTGTCAAGATCGTTTTGAATTCTGCTCCTGTCCTCTGGACTATTGGCTATCCCTCCCATATACTTCTGGGGTATAGTATTGGTGAAACCATTCAGTCAACAAGATGACTGTCAATTATAATTTTATATTTTGCTGCCAGGAAAAAACTTGTTTTTTCTTGTTAAGGGTGTGTAGAATCTTTAATCGCACACTACACTTGGCTTTATCATATGTTTTGCAGAGTTGCCACATAGAACAAGAATTAATCTGTCTTTCTGTGTTTTATGCTGGACGTTTCCAGTCCACCTTACTTGTCCAAATGTATATCCTTCTATGAACCATCTCAGAGGTTAAGAACTTCTGGGGAGGCCCTGCATTCGGTCACACCTCCTTCACAGGTGCTGTTGGTGGGGACGAGAGACAGAGCCTTCTCCGTGGTGGCCCCTTGGCTGTGGAACTCCCTTCCTAGAGAAATCAGATCAGCCCCCTCCCTCCTGGCCTTCAGAAAAAAGCTAAAAATGTGTTGTGGGACCAAGCTTTCAGATAGCAATCTCCCAGTGCAATACGTGAATGTGGAATAGTGCAATGACAATGGGAATGGCCTTCAACTATGGTATTGGATTACGTGATTTTAATAAGTGCTTTTAATTGCTTGATATGTGTTTAGTGCTTGGTTTTAATGTATTTATTTATCTTGTCTGATGTGGCATCAAATTGTGCCTTATATGTAAGCTGCTCTAAGTCTCCTTCGGGGTGAAAAGGATGGGGTATAAATAAAGCAAATAAATAAATAAAATAAAATATGCTCTGTTATCACCTTTCCAACAGATTATAGTGGGGATTTTTTTTTTCAGAAGAGCCTAGGTTCACTGCAATAGTATCCTAGATTTGAAAGGGACTCCTAAAGAAGGACAATTATATGTTGCATGTTCCAGAGTAGGCAAACCAGACAATCTCTACATCAACACTGACAAAGAAACAGCAAGAAATACTATTTACCCACAAGCATAAAGAAATTACATATATTAGAAACCAACACTTTCTCATTACTTTATTTTCCAAATCATCAGACTGGGCCATAGCAATGCATGGCAGGGGATGGCTAGTATATAACTAAAGTCACATAACACAAACTTGCACAGTATGTGGGTCTACTGTATTCAAATATTGCATCTACATATCTTCAAATTACTTCTTGACTTCTGACAATTCCATAAATTCAATAGGGTTTTCTTAGGCAATGAATAACAGAAGTGTTTTTGCCAGTTCCTTCTTCTGAAACATAGCCTACAGCACCTGGTGTTTGTTGGTGATCTCCCATCCAAGGATGACTGTACGTCGGTGCCAAGATCAGACAGGATCTGCTACTTTTAGGGTAGTTAGGCCCCAGGTGTAAAATTATGTGATAGATGGTAGGGGTGGTGCATGCTGAGACTCATCACATCCCCATTAGAACTTCAGTTTGGCTTCCGTTTCTTAAGGGGGGAAAGCATAGCACAGAGTTGGATACCATTTTCCAAATAAAGTTCATTTCTATCGCTTCTGAGGCTCAGATCAGGGGAGCCAAACGATTTTAAAACATATTCCCCATTTACACATTTCCTTCCTGGTTCCACAATTTGTCTCCAAACTGACTTCCTGTTTCCATGGTTACTTGGCGGCAGCAGTAGCCGCCGCCTCCGCTGGCCTTGGGAAATATGCTTCCAGATGGCATGGGAGTTGCAGCGGGAGACGGAAAAACAACCTGGCCCAACAAGTAGAAATGTGGATGTTGATCAAATAAATTTACTTAATAATGCAAACTCACCAAAAATACAGAATACATCCGAAATTAAAAAAATAAACATGTGTTGAGCATTCCAGGGCAAATGGGGTTTTATCAGTATACTTGAGCAGAGTCTCTTCCACACCATCCTACTATCGCACAATTATTCTACATTCACTGACATGGAATATTAGGGTTTGCAGTTTAGGATTTAGTTTAGGGCATGATAGCTGAGTAGCTGAGAATACTTAATGCTTCTCCTTAAACTGGGATCCATCTATACTGCCATATAATGCAGTTTGAAACCTCATTAGTGCAGATTCGTATAATGCATTTTAAAATAGTCACACTGCATTATGTGAGATATACTGATCGCATAATGCAGTTTCAGAATGCAATTTAACTGCATAGAACTGGATTACATGAAGTGCTTTCTACGCCGCCATATAATCTAGATTATCAAAGCTAATAATCTACATTATCTGTTTTGAACTGGATTTTGTTTGTTTGATTGATTGTTTGTTTACAACAGCGTTTCTCAACCTGGGGGTCAGGACCCCTGGGTGGATCGCGAGGGGGTGTCAGAGTGGTCGCCAAAGGCCATCAGAAACCACGGTATTTTCTGTTGATTGTGGAGGTACTGTGTGGGAAGTTTGGCCCAAGTCTATTGTTGGTGGGGTTCAGAATGCTCTTTGATTGTAGGTGAACTATAAATCCCAGCAACTACAACTCCCAAATGTCAAGGTCTATGTTCCCTAAATTCCACCAGTGATCACATTTGGGCATATTGAGTATTCATGCCAGGTTTGGTCCAGATCCATCATTGTTTGAGTCCACAGTGCTCTCTGGAGGTAGGTGAACTATAACTCCCAAACTCAAGGTCAATGCCGACCAAACCCTTCCAGTATTTTCTGTTGGTCATGGGAGTTCTGTGTGCCAAGTTTTGTTCAAGTTTATCATTGGTGGAGTTTAGAATGCTCTTTGATTGCAGGTGAACTATAAATGCCAGCAACTACAACTCCTATATGACAAAATCAATCCCTTCCAACCCCACCAGTATTCAAATTTGAGTGTATTGGGGATTTGTGCCAAATTTGGTCCAGCGAATGAAAATCCATCCTGACTATCAGATATTTAATCCAGATTATCCATTTTGAACTGGATTACATGGCAGTGTAGACTCATATAATCAAGTTCAAAGCAGATAAAGTGGATTATATATATGGTAGTGTCACTCTTTAGCAGCCTATGGTCCCTTCCGCCCAGGTCAAAATCCTGAGAGGAACTGGATTTTACATCCCAGTTCCTCACAGGATTGAGGCTCCACACCAGCCACAAACTCCGGGAATTTGGCTACAGGTTGACCAGAGGTTGATCTGGGAGGAAATCCCAGTTTACTCCGGATTAATCCAATGCATTGTTTAGATGTCTCACATTAACCAGCAACCCATCACAGGTTTTGGGCCTGTGTAGAAGGATCCTATGAGAAACGTGCTTAGATAGGATCCTGAATTAGCTGGGGCTTTTTTAAGCATCTTGGAAAACTGGGCCAATAGTATTTCCTTCTGTTGATTATTTTTGTTCTCCTTAACCTTAAAAAGAATAAAGCGAACCTTCAGCATTTATCCCGGGAGATAAATGTTGTAATTTCCTTCTGTATCAGTAGATAAGAGAGGTTTCTATACTAAAGAAAAATAAACATTTTAAACAGCTTTCCTTTGATTAACCCAGATCTACATATAAGGCCTGTTTTCTAAAGGACATTATTGTTTTACAGTTGATTTTTTTCTTTAAAAATAAAAAATAACAGTTTACACAGTACAATAATATATTATCCCCTTCCTATCCTGACTCACTGCAGACAACATTCTGTGATTCAAAATGTAATCAGACAATTATTTTCAAAACTATTATTTATTTATTTTATTTACCTTATTTATACCCTGCCTTTCTCAACCCCGTAGGGGACTCAAAGCAGCTTACATATATAGGCAACAATTCAATGCCATGTAAAACATACATGTATAATAAAATAAACATATATATTAAAACAATCATAAAAACATAACAAACCTTCAAAACACTTGTTAAAATCACATTATCCAAAATCATAGTATATGGCTGTCCCAAAATTGTCATTGCACTATTCCTTAATTCTGTAGTGGGTTACTAATTGAAGGCTTGATCCCACATCCACACCTTTAGCCTTTTTTTGAAAGTCAGGATGGAGAGGGCTGATCTGACCCCATTACGAAGGGAGTCTCTCAACCCCATCAGTTGCACTTGTGAAGTGGGCGAGACTGAGAGTAGGGCCTCCCCAGACTATCTTAATCGCCTAGCCTGGGTACATATGAAGGTTTTTATTCACTTCCCAAAGGACGACAGTGATGGGACCATTCTGATCTCCTTCAAGAGTTCCAGAGGCAAGGGGCAATTGCAGAGAAGACCCTCCTTCTCGTTCCCACCAACCAGGTTTGTGTCAGGGGTGGGACCGAGAGGAAGGCTGCCCTAATGATCATAGATAAGCTAAATGTTATATGGGAAATTGGGAAACATATTTGAATTACTGCAAAATTGTCCAGAATATACATTTTGATTAAACAAACCAGGGATAGAGTCCGTGTTCCACAGAAAATAAATGCCTTCTAAAGTCTTACATGATGAAAGGAGTTTGGGCATCACGGACTTAAGGAACCATCCACACTGCAGAATTGTAGCAGATTGAGACCACTTTAACTGGGACTGTGGCGCAGCTGTCTGAGTGTCAGCTGCATTAAGACCACTCTGACCACAAGGTCATGAGTTCGAAGCCAGCCTGGGTCGGAGTGAGCTTCCGCCCAATTGTGTAGCTTGTTGTCGACCTTTGCAACCCGAAAGACAGTTGCATCTGTCAAGTAGGAAAATTAGGTACCACCTATGTGTGGGGAGGCTAATTTAACAAAAATTTACGAGGCCATAAAAAAGACTCCAGCAAAGCACTCCAGCAAAAAGCATGCGGGGAATGCGGAAGTACTTCATCAGTGTCGCAGATGGACGATGAAAGTGACAGCTCCCCTGGCGGCCAGAAAAAGTTAAATAGCCTCTGACTATGTCTATATCTGTTGTGTGTCTTTGGCATTGAATGTTTGCCATATATGTGTACATTGTAGTCCCCTCCGGGGTGAGAAGGGCGGAATATAAATACTGTAAATAAATAAATAAACCACCATAACTCCATCCTATAGATTTGTAGTTTGTTTTGACATCAGAGCTTTTGGACAGAGAGGAGAAAATATCTCACAAAACTACACATCCCACAATCCCATAGCATTGCACTGTGACAATTCAAACAATGATAATTCTGTAGTGTGTATACATCCATGACCCTGTTACTCTGGACCAGTGTTTCCCAAAATTTGATCCCCCAGCTGCTTTGGACAACCAAAGTCTGGGAATAACTGGTTTGGATGATCCCTGGTGAATATTTGGATGTCACTTCTTCAGCTATCCAAGTGGATATGTTTGGATTTTGAAGCATTTTGTATCTCGGATTTCCAGCTAAAGGATGCTTGGCCTGTTATTATGTGAGCAAGGATTTACAAGGAGCATGTTTGCATGCATTGAGCCCTGTGGCCAGGGACTACTTTTTTCCTTTATGATGCGCAATGGCTGGCGGAAGGATCCAGCTGATTCCATTGAGTGAGGCTGTCCCACTGGTTTCATACTGGGCTTTTTTCTGTTTCTTCCATTGCCAGAACTTTAGGTAGGATGAGAGAGAGAGATTGGGAAAGCAGGTGAAGGAATGTTAA
Organism: Anolis sagrei ordinatus; assembly: GCF_025583915.1. Taxonomy (NCBI): domain Eukaryota; kingdom Metazoa; phylum Chordata; class Lepidosauria; order Squamata; family Anolidae; genus Anolis; species Anolis sagrei. The sequence continues at coordinate 117,990,710 of NW_026847438.1, forward strand.
ATATATCCCCCCCAAAAGTGGAGGGAGGAACAACAGGAAAATCTGGGGAAAACCAAAGGAAATCATAGCTGAGATTGTGAAGGTGTCCTGAACTGAATCTCCTTTGGCAGATGTCATCTCCTTTGAATCTCAACAACCCCATCTTAGGAGACCTGCGCAGTGAGTCATTTTGACACATGGCACAGCCATGGTTATTTGGATCCATTTGGATAGAAAATGTTTCTAGTTTTCCCTTGGTTTTGTTATGGTCATCTTTTTCAAATGCTGCACAGATAACCAAGTTTGAATTTAAAGCTTCTCTGCAGCTGACATGATAGTTTGGTTAGATTAGGAGGTGCTGCTAATTTGGTATTTAAGAAATAATTGATGCTCTTGTTGTTTTGTGAATATTTCTGGGGCCTTTGGTGGGGGGCATTGTTCCCGTTCTTTCAGATACATTAATTCTTTCTTGTAAATGCAGCATTATTCTGGATTTCTATTGGTTTTCTTGGGGGGGGGGGGTTGGGAAGGCTGAGGAAACATTGGTATGCAATGATTGCTTTTCAGCAATTTGTGGAGGAATCCAAAAAATTCAGTAAACAACAATACAGTTGACCCACCTTTTTGCTCTTTCCGTCAGGTGTTTTTGTGGAAGGTTTCCTTTTTTATGTTGTAAATTAGTTGTTGTGGCCTAACAATCTTTATTCACAGCCAGTCACAGAAGTCATCTTGGTAAGTACCACTGCATTCCTCTTGCTCAGTATAGAAATATATTTGTTTATTTCTATGGGGTTCCTAATTTGGGACTGGAGACAGATTGCGGTGTTTTGAGACTATTTTTCACAGATCAAGAAAAGAAACTCCCAGACCAGCAAAGAAGAGGTAATTTTTTTCAATCTGTTTTGTTACACTCTTCCTTTTTTGCATATATAACCACATTTGAATTTAAAAACTCAGCAGTTGACATGCTGGTTTGGTTAGAATGGGAGGTGCTCTTGTCTTCATTTTTGAGAAAAAGCCAATGTCTATGTTGTTTTTTTTAATCCTTATGGGGCCTTTGTTGGGGGCCATTGTTCCCATTCTTTCAGAAGCATTAATTCCTATGTATAAATGCATCATAAGTCTGAATTTCTACAAGATTTTTTGGAGAAATTTGGGGGGGGGGGGGCTGGAGAAACATTGGAATCTCAGGGCTGCTCTTAAGCCATCTGTGAAGGAACCCAAGAAGTCACCATTTCAATGGACAAAAATACAGATAGTCCACCTTTTTGCTCTTTCCATTGATGTCAGAATGCTTCTGTGAAGGGATTTCCTTTTATATGTTTTAAATTGTTGTTGTGGCCTAACAACCTTATATTCACAGCCAGTCACAGAAGTCATCTTGGTAAGTACCACTGCATTCCTCTTGCTCTGTATAGAAATGTATTTGTTTATTTCTATGGGGTTCCTAATTTGGAACTGGGGACATATTGGGGTGTTTTGAGACTATTTTTCACAGATCAGGAAAAGAAACTCCCAGACCAGCAAAAAAAAAAAAAAAAGGTACAGTAATTTTTCTCTCTGTTGGCTCCTTTTTCAAATATTGCATGGATACCCTGTTTAGGTTTAAAAGCTTTGCAGTTGACATGCTGGTGGGAGGTGCGAATGGGAGGTGCTCCTGCCTTAATTATAAAGAAATAACAAATACTTGGTATCTTAATCCATCTGCGAAGGTACCCAAGAAGTCACCATTCCAATGGACAAAAATACAGATGGTCCACCTTTTTGCTCTTTCCATATGATGTCAGAATGCTTCTGTGGAGGGATTTCCTTTTATATGTTTTAAATCGTTGTTGTGGCCTAACAACCTTATATTCACAGCCAGCCACAGAAATCATATTGGTAAGTACCACTGCATTCCTTTTGTTCTGTATAGAAATGAATTTCTTTCTATGGGATTCCTGGTTTGGGGCTGGAGACAGAGTGGGGTGTTTTGAGATGATTTTCCACAGAGCAGGACAATAAACTCCCAGACTGGTAAATAAAAGGTAATTTTCCCTCCTCTTTCATACCATGCATTATTTCAATTTTAAGAAACAAAGGACTCATTTTAAGAAATAAATGTGAAGTTTTGGCTCTGTCTTTTTTCCTCTCCTCTGCTTTAGTTTCCTCTGTTCCTGACAAGAATCTCACACTGCTTATTGCTCGGCTGAGCAATACCTCTTTGCCGCAAGTACAGAGAATCTATACAGCGTATGTGTCAGATCCTCAACGAGGCCTAGAGACAACGTGGACATGCCTGCATGACAGATATGAAGCCTCCACAGAAATTAAGACTTCTCTGTTAAATAGACTGTATAAATTTCCGATTCTCAAACTCAAAGACTGCAAGCAATTATGGGACTTGAGTGACCTGCTGGTGGAATTGAAATCAGCTATGGCCAACCCACAACTCCCTGGATTGGCATGCCTAGACCAATACATAACTCAAAGGCAAATTCTGCAAAAGTTCCCCTTCCAGTTCCAAGAAGCTTGAGAGAAAGACGTTTTCACCTACAAAGAATAGAACATGCAAAAATATCTACTGTTCACACACCTTGTAGCATTCATCACCAGAACCGCAAAGGAGAGAAACGATCCTCAAATTGGATTTCCCACTCTCTATCAAGGTCTCCGGCAAGAAAGGTCACCCAAAGCACAAAATAAACTGTTAAGTGATACTAAAAAGACAGTCTTTGCCGTTAAGTCCACAGAAGTTATAAAGCAAAGACCTGAGTGTGAACCAGAGACCAAAGAAATTCTGTGCCTTTTACACAAAAGGCCCCATAGTCTTGCGGACTGCACTGAGTTCGTTAAGAAACCTTATGAAGAAAATAGTGGCAATAGCAAAAAAAGCCAAAGTTTGCTTCAAGTGTTGTAGCTCCCAAAGTCATTTTGCAAAGAACTGCAAATCAAAAGTGAAATGTACAGAGCGCAGCAGCACCAAACACTGCACAGCCATGCACAATTTCAAAACCAAGGACAAAAAAACCAACTTTGAGAAAAAGGCATCAGATTCAGAAGCCAAGCCTGTTTCTGGTCCTCACAGAGAAGAAGCGAAGCCTGTCATAGCTATGTCAGGACTCCTCCCAACCAAGGATTTGCCATCCAATATGTTTGGCTGAGGTTTTCCCACAATATAAGAAGAGAGTTTCTGTAGCGCTTGACTCCTAAAGTGATGCGTTCCTGGCAACCCCTAGTTTCTTCAACATGTTCAAAGTTAAAACAAAGACTTTAGAATATGCGATGTTGACCTGTTCTGTCCAACACCAACCGCAGGGAATGCATCAGATTTTGCCATTTCTTCGTGTGGCAGCAAGACCAGCTTCAAGTTGCCTGCATTGCTAGAGTGTTCCACCATTCCAAGGAACAAGAGCCAAATAGTTACCAAGTCTATAGCCAAGAGCCATTCTCACTTAAAAATACTCGAAAAGGAGATCCCTGACCTGGACTTAGAGGCAGACATAACTCGTCTTTGGTTCCAACTGCCCTGAGTTATTTCAAATAGTCTTTGATTCAAGGGCAAAGATGCAGAATGTTTCGTTGAATAATGTCCTACTAAAAAGTCCTGATCTTCTCAACAGCCTTTTGGGTGTTATTCTCAGGTTTAGATAATGCAAAATTGCAGTTACTGCAGACATTCAAGAAAAAGTTTTTATCACTTTCTTGTGAAGCCTACCCATCATCGCTATTTGAAGTTTTTGTCTTCAATAAACAGCGTATATGACCCCTTGGGCATTGCAGCTCCGGTGCTCATTGTGGCTAAAGACATCTTCAGAAAGATAACATTCCAAGTAAAAGGTTGGGATCAAAGATTCAAAATATATGTAGCAAATAGAATAACAAGATCCTGTCTTGTACCCAGCCATATCAGTGGACCCACATTGCCACAGAAGAGAATCCTGCAGATATTGCTTCCAGATGTGTATCTGCCCAGAAGTTGCTACATATCAGCTGGCTGTCAGGTCCCAAGCGCCTTTTAGACCCAGAATTTCCCAAAGACAAAACATATTTGATGTTCCTAGAACTACCCGAAACTTTGCCAGAACAGCTGCAAAGTTGAAGTGACACTTGATCCTAAAGCTAGTGAGTGCTACGTGGATTCTTCAAAGTTTGAACGCTTTTCTAAGTGGTTATCCCTGTGAAGAGCCATTGACAGACTCATTCACAAAGCCACCTTCAAACTTCAAACTGTCATTGAAGGAAAGACTGGTGATTACCAAAGACCCCTAACAGACTTGATACTTTTATTGAAAGTTTAGAAACTTATTTGTATAAGTTTAGTAGAGTCTGAGCAAATTTGGTTCAAATTTGAGCAGGGAGTGTGAAGTTTTGGCTCTGCCTTTTCCTCTCTTCTGCTTTAGTTCCTCCTGTTCATAAATTTTCCCAATATTGTAGATACCTTCCTTTGTATTAGTTTTTGGTGGAGCATAACACCCCCAGAAGTCAATAGTAGTAAACTGCTTAAAGTCCAAAAGACAAAGAGGGAATACCGTAATAAAAACACAATCCAGAGCAGAAGAGAAAACTGGCAAAAGAAGGCTCTCCATGGACAGTTCCTGGGAAAAAAATGAGAGCCAAATTGACAAAGAAAAAACATGGCTGTGGCTCACAAATGGAACTTTGAAAAAGGAGACGGAGGGCCTGATTCTGGCAGCCCAAGAACAAGCCATTAGAACAAATGCCATCAAAGCCAGAATTGAAAAGTCGACAACAGATCCCAAGTGTAGACTCTGCAAGGAAGCAGATGAAACAATAGATCACATCCTCAGCTGCTGCAAGAAGATCGCGCAGACAGACTACAAGCAGAGGCATAACACCATTGCTCAGATGATTCATTGGATTTTGTGCCACAAATACCATCTTCCTGCTGCAAGAAGATCGTGCAGACAGACTACAAGCAGAGGCATAACACCATTGCTCAGATGATTCATTGGAACTTGTGCCACAAATACCATCTGCCTGCGACAAAGAACTGGTGGGATCACAAGCCGGAAAAAGTTACAGAGAATAAACACGTCAAGCTACTCTGGGGCTTCCGGATTCCTACAGACAGTGTTTTGGAGCACAATATTCCTGACAGTAGCACCAAACACTGCACAGCCATGCACAATTTCAAAACCAAGGCCAAAAAAGCAACCTTGAGAAAAAGGCATCAGATTCAGAAGCCAAGCCTGTTTCTGGTCCTCACAGAGAAGAAGCGAAGCCTGTCGTAGGCTGTACCAAGCTATGTCAGGACTCCTCCCAGCCAAGGATTTGCCATCCAATATGATTGGCTGAGATTTTCCCACAACAAAAGAAGAGAGTTTATGTAGCCCTTGACTCCCAAAGTGATGCGTCCCTGGCAACCCCTAGTTTCTTCAACATGTTCAAAGTTAAAACAAAGACTTTAGAATATGTAATGTTCACCTGCTCTGGCCAACACCAACTGCAGGGAAGAGTTGCATCAAATTTCGCCATTTCTCCGTGTGGCAGCAAGACCAGTTTCAAGTTGCCTGCATTGCTAGAGTGTTCCACCATTCCAAGGAACAAGAGCCAAGTAGTTACCAAGTTTATAGCCAAGAGTCATTCTCACTTTAAAAGACTTGAAAAGGAGATCCCTGACCCGGACATAGAGGCAGACATAACTCTCCTCCTTGGTTCTGACTGCCCTGAGTTATTTCAAATCCTGGAACAAGTAAAAGGTCCTCCCGGAGCGCCCATAGCAGAAAGAGTTCCATTAAGATGGGCTGTAATAGGGCCAGTCTGTATTAATAAATTGTGTCCTCCAGTCATTTTCAAGCTAGTGGGCAATGGCAAACTTTCCAATTTGCGCCCTACCCAAACACCAAGTTGTTTAAGTCATATGAAAGTATGCTGTTTAGGTATTATCACAGACAGGTCTTCAATTTTTGAAGCCACTTGCAAAGATGAAGACCTATGCTTTTCCAGAGATGAGCAAAGGTTTCTGGACAATTTAAACAAAGAACCAGTTCAGCCAGAAGAGAGCAACCGGATCTCTCCCCTTCCCTTTAAAGACGTTAGGCCAGTTCTACCTAAAAATAGAGTAACGACTGAGAAAAGACTTTTGGCTCTCAAGAGAAGAATGATTCGCGATTCCAATCTAAAGGGCCAGATCATCAAGTTCATGGAAGATCTGTTTGTTTGTAATTATGCTGAGCCAGCCCCTCAGTGTAATGAGGACATAGAGCAATGGTTTCTACCATTTCATAAAGTCACTCACCACCAAAAGCCTGACAAGTTGAAAATAGTCTTTGATTCAAGGGCAAAGATGCAGAATATTTCATTGAATAATGTTGTACTAAAAAGTCCTGATCTTCTCAACAGCCTTTTGAGTATTCCCAGGTTTAGACAACGCAAAATTGCAGTTACTGCCAACATAAAAAAAAAGTTTTATGCCTTTCTTGTGAAGCCTGCCCATTGTCGCTATTTGAAGTTTCTTTGGTTTCAAGACACAGAATCTCTAAATTTAGTGACTGAGTTTTGCATGAAAGTGCATGTATTTGACAACACTCCTTCACCAGCAGTACCCAACTACTGCTTAAAGAGAACTGCGGAAAGGTTCAGACATCAATACAGTCAAGAGGTCTACAAAAGAGTTAATTCAAATTTTTATGTCAATGATCTTTTAATTTATTTTAATATCATTCAAGAAGCCAGTCAAACTGTTAAAAACGTGCAAGATATGTTAAAGCTTGCCAATATAAAGTTGCACAAAGTTATGTCCAACAGCATAGAAATCTTAAGTGCATTTCCTGCAGAAGACTAGTTAGAAATGGACTTAAAGATACTGTTTACAAAGATTTGCAAACCCGAAGCAGTTTGGGAATTCTCTGGAATGTCAAAACTGCCCAACTTTCCTTGAGAGCTCCTAAATTTGATACACAAAACTCTTTAAACTTTTGTCTTCAATAAACAGCATGTATGACCCCTTGGGTCATAGAAATCTTAAGTGCATTTCCTGCAGAAGACTAGTTAGAAATGGACTTAAAGTGACTGTTTACAAAGATTTGCAAACCCAAAGCAGTTTGGGAATTCTCTGGAATGTCAAAACTGACCAACTTTCCTTGAGAGCTCCTAAATTTGATACACAAAACTCTAAAAGTTTTTGTCTTCAATAAACAGCGTATATGACCCCTTGGGCATTGCAGCTCCGGTGCTCACTGTGACTAAAGACATCTTCAGAAAGATAACATTCCAAGTAAAAGGTTGGGATCTAGAGTTACCCCACCTTTAGAGGCTGCTTGGAAAGCTTGGATGTCACAAGCAAACTATCCAAGCAATATGTTCCTGCAGAGTTCACACCCAGAGCCATCTACGAGCTTCATATATTTTGTGATGCATCCAAAACAGCTATAGCAGCCATAGCTTACCTCAGAGTCAGATATTAACAAGAAGTGCATGTAGGTTTTATGATGGCCAAATCTAAAGTGGCCCCAGAGCAAAACATACCTAGACTGGAGTTGTGTGCAGCCCTACTAGATACACAACTGCTGCAAATCATTTGCAAAGAGATTGTGTTTGTCTTTCAAAGAGTGTGTCTATACACAGACAACATGATAGTCTTAGGCTATCTCAAAAACTCTACCAAAAGATTCAAAATATATGTAGCAAATAGAATAACAAAATCCTGTCTTGTACCCAGCCATATCAGTGGACCCACATTGCCGCAGAAGAGAATCCTGCAGATATTGCTTCCAGATGTGTATCTGCCCAGAAGTTGCTACATATCAGCTGGCTGTCAGGTCCCAAGCGCCTTTTAGACCCAGAATTTCCCAAAGACAAAACATATTTGATGTTTCAGAACTACCTGAAACTTTGCCAGAACAGTTGCAAAGTTGAAGTGACACTTGATCCCAAAGCTAGTGAGTCCTACGTGGATGCTTTAAAGTTTGAATACTTTTCTAAATGGTTGTCCCTGTGAAGAACCATTGTCAGACTCATTCACAAAGCCACCTTCAAACTTCAAACTGTCGTTGGAGGAAAGACGGGTGACCATCAAAGACCCTTAACAGACTTGATACTTTTATTGAAAGTTCAGAAACTTATTTGCATAAGTTTAGTAGAGTCTGAGCAAATTTGGTTCAAATTTGAGCAGGGAGTGTGAAGTTTTGGTTCTGCCTTTTCCTCTCTTCTGCTTTAGTTCCTCCTGTTCATAAATTTTCCCAATATTGTAGATACCTTCCTTTGTATTAGTTTTTGGTGGAGCATAACACCCCCAGAAGTCAATAGCAGAAAACTGCTTAAAGTGCAAAAGACAAAGAGGGAATACTGTAAAAACACAATCCAGAGCAGAAGAGAAAACTGGCAAAAGAAGGCTCTCCATGGACAGTTCCTGGGAAAAAAATGAGAGCCAAATTGACAAAGAAAAAACATGGCTGTGGCTCACAAATAATTTTGAAAAAGGAGGAGGAGGGCCTGATTCTGGCAGCCCAAGAACAAGCCATTAGAACCAATGCCATCAAAGCCAGAATTGAAAAGTCGACAATAGATCCCAAGTGTAGACTCTGCAAGGAAGCAGATGAAACAATAGATCACATCCTCAGCTGCTGCAAAAAGATTGTGCAGACAGACTACAAGCAGAGGCATAACACCGTTGCTCAGATGATTCATTGGAACTTGTGCCACAAATACCAGCTGCCTGCGACAAAGAACTGGTGGGATCACAAGCCGGAAAACGTTACAGAGAATAAACACGTCAAGCTACTCTGGGACTTCCAGATTCAGATAGACAGTGTTTTGGAGCACAATATTCCTGACAGTAGCACCAAACACTGCACAGCCATGCACAATTTCAAAACCAAGGACAAAAAAACCAATCTTGGAAAAAGGCATCAGATTCAGAAGCCAAGCCTGTTTCTGGTCCTCACAGAGAAGAAGCGAAGCCTGCTGTAGCCTGTACCAAGCTATGTTAGGACTCCTCCCAGCCAAGGATTTGCCATCCAATATGTTTGGTTGAGATTTTCCCACAATATAAGAAGAAACTTTATGTAGCCCTTGACTCCCAAAGTGATGCGTCCCTGGCAACCCCTAGTTTCTTCAATATGTTCAAAGTTAAAACAAAGACTTTAGAATATGCAATGTTGACCTGCTCTGGCCAACACCAACTGCAGGGAAGAGTTGCATCAAATTTCACCATTTCTCCATGTGGCAGCAAGACCAGCTTCAAGTTGCCTGCATTGCTAGAGTGTTCCACCATTCCAAGGAACAAGAGTCAAATAGTTACAGAGTCTATATCCAAGAGCCATTCTCACTTAAAAATACTCGAAAAGGAGATCCCTGACCTGGACTTAGAGGCAGACATAACTCTCGTCTTTGGTTCCAACTGCCCTGAGTTATTTCAAATCCTGGAACAAGTAAAAGGTCCTCCCGGAGTGCCCATAGCAGAAAGAGTTCGATTAAGATGGGCTGTAGTAGGGCCAGTCTGTATTAATAAATTGTGTCCTCCAGCCATTTTCAAGCTAGTGGGCAATGGCAAACTTTCCAATTTACGCCCTACCCAAGCGCAAAGTTGTTTAAGTCACATAAAAGTATGCTGTTTAGGTATTATCACAGACAGCTCTTCAATTTTTGAAGCCACTTGCAAAGATGAAGATCTATGCTTTTCCAGAGATTAGCAAAGGTTTCTGGACACTTCAAACAAAGAACCAGTTCAGCCAGAAGAGAGAAACTGGATCTCTCCCCTTCCCTTTAGAGATGTTAGGCCAGTTCTACCTAAAAATAGATTAGTGACTGAGAAAAGACTGTTGGCTCTCAAGAGAAGAATGATTCGCGATTCTAATCCAAAGGGCCAGATCATCAAGGTCATGGAAGATCTGTTTGTTTATAATTATGCTGAGCCAGCCCCTCAGTGTAATGAGGACATAGAGCAATGGTTTCTACCATTTCATAAAGTCACTCACCCCCAAAAGCCTGACAAGTTGAAAATAGTCTTTGATTCAAGGGCAAAGATGCAGAATGTTTCGTTGAATAATGTCCTACTAAAAAGTCCTGATCTTCTCAACAGCCTTTTGAGTGTTATTCTCAGA